>JAJMAB010000068.1:0-86138 GCA_030564825.1 Ogataea sithepensis | reverse complement strand
GCATCACGTAATACCTGTCTTGCCCTTTTGACGTTAAGTTTGCGAAGTCGCCCCTGATCCAGTTCCACACACTTCATATATTTATATTTTTGCTTTTATTTCTCCTGTTGAATTATCCAATTTTTTTCAACAGTTAATCATCGGAAACGTATATATCCAATTGATTTAATATAATCCTACTAATTACTTTCCAAGTGAGCGAGCAAGCAATTTTTTAGATCAAATTCCTTATTTCCGAAACAATGTCCAATAGATTGGTTTTAGCTATTGCAGCCGGATTGTCTGGCTTTTACATCTACGATGTTCAGTACAATCATGGTAGACAAGTCGAACAATTCGGTTTGTACAATTGGAACCCTGCTCCAAGGGTTGACCCATCTATCTTGCAACAGGCACAGAACACTTTCAACACCGGTGCCAACAGAGCCGACGATTTAAGAGCATCTGCCGTCTCTTGGGTTGGTGAAAAAACCGACCAAGTTCACGATACCGCTGGGTCTGCCGGTTCTCAAGTGTTGGATACTTTGAAAGCCTCGAAGGACAAGTTGGGCTCCCTTCTCGGCAACACCAAGGAAGCCGCCGATGAGAACTACGCTGCTGCATTTGCCAGACTCAGAGAGGCACAAAAGAGAGCCGATGAGGCTAAAGGTGGTTGGTTATCCTGGGGTAAGAAGAAGGACAAGGAGGCCGAACAATACTTGGAGCAAGCAAAGAAGGATTTCGAATCTTCCAGACAAAACTTGGCCAAGTGGGGTGAGGATGCCTTGAAGGAAGCCGAAGCCAAATCAAATAACTTATTCTCCGATTTCAAAGCCAAAGCGGGAGAAGTCGCTGGTAACATCCAACAGAAGGCAGAAGATGTTGCTGATGGTGTTAAGCAAAAATCTGATGATCTAGCTCAGAAGGTTTCTGCTAGAAAAGATGCCATTACCAGAGAACTCAACCAACCATTGGGTGAGGATGGTGTCGCCAAGGCTGCAGCTAACGCCGTCTCTGGTTGGGGGGACCAGGCAAGTGCCGTTGCAAGAGACCAATACGAATCACTATTCGATAAGAACGGTAAGTTGGCTTTGAAATCACAGGAATCTGCACAGAAAGTTTCCGATTACTATAATGAGCAAGCCAAGATTGCTAAGAAGAAATACGACGAAACTAGAAGCAGTTGGTTAAAATGGAGAAAGGGTAAGTCCCAAGAAGTTCAAGACGCTGCTAAGAAAGAGTACGAGAACTTTGCTGCCAGACAAAAGGAAGCTCAAGATAACTTGTCTTACTATTTGGAGAAGGCCAAAAACGATGCCAAAGATGGCACTGCCAAGTTGGTCGATAAAGCTAAAAGCGGTTTGAATGAAGGTCATGAAGAAGCTCAAGGTTTGTTATCCAAGGCTGGTAGCTGGATCCGCGGCTAAGTTATACATCCCTTTTAAACTCATCGTTCTCCTTTATCCGGTGCTAGTGTTTATTATTATTATTTGAACAAAACTTATTGATTTTTCCCAAATATCTATGTGAGTATTTTTTTTTGTCTGTTTTTGCTATTTATCTTCATAGTGAATTTCTTTTTCATTTCTCACTCTTCTCTCTCTCTAATTGTATGTCCCTGATATTATTTACTTCGATGATACTTTTAAACATATTTTTTAACTGTAATTTCTAATAGCGTTAAGCATTTGTACACTTTCGTTACATACAAAGTTGATTTATATCTATGCAATAGAAAATAAATGACATTGAAAATTCATAAACAAAATTGGAATAGAAATCCAACAATAAAAAAAAAGGAAACTCCTACCAGAAAGAAAAAAACAAAAACAAAAGCACATACAAAAACTTGGCGGAGGTTTGCTGTCTATATATTAAAATATACAATTTCGGATACCAGAAAACAGTTGCATCGTTCAAGACAACAAGAAAGAGTTTGCACCCTCATTCATAGCTTTCATCAGTTTGGATCTCATGACTTCCTTCGACGAGTAGTCAGGGAGTTTCAAATAGTTAGCACAGGTCATCACACTAGGGAGGTAATCATCTGGCTTTAACCCGCTCTCCGTGTGCTTCAAAACAACGGTCAAGTCGGGATGCAAGCTCTTGAACCCACCAATCGGCAACCTTGGAGAGCCAGTTAAAAACTGCAAGAATTTTCTTCTCTCCTCTTTGGTGAACTCAGTCATTATCTCAAGAAGCCTCTGTATGGATGGAGATTCCGTGGAATATCCATGGTCTGCATGCAGCACACCCAATAGAGTCTCATAGGACCAATCCTCTTCGCCGTTACCCAGCAATCTCACTAACTCGTCAGGAGAAAATATGGTCATTGATGAGTATGGGAACACAGCACTGAACCCTTCAACAAAAGATTGTATCGACCGTCTCACACCTGAACCGAGCGTCATGTCGATCACCTTATCAATGTACTCTTCCAAATTTTCAAAAGTAACATCGATGTCATCACCGTTCTCTTTCAATTGGACGTCTTCGTAACCAGGCAGGACGAAATTTAAAGCCAAATCACTCAAAAGGCAACCATCAATTTTGACTTTGTCCTTCTCTACGTCCGATAATCCGTCATACTTTGCCAGGTACTGATTCAAAAGAGCTAAAGAATTGCTCAAGAAAGGATCAACTAACTTCAACCTGTCGATCTGAGCAGCACGATGCGCAGATTCATTTGAAGGTGCCCCTGATTCAATCTCTCTTGCCATTTGGAAGAAGAGGGGATTGAATGCAAAATCAATGATTCTCGAATCCAGCAGTGATCTAGCGACAAACTTACCGAGCACAGCAAATAAGTGGATGATCTTATCAAAATGACGAACCGAATCCGTTAATGGACGAGGGAACAAGCCTGTCGGATAGTTCACGTAGGAGTCGTTCGTATCATCATCAGCAGCTTGTCTTCCATTCTCTTTAACTTTGGCTGAATCCGATTTCCCGTTTTGTCGATCACCATGCTTCGTAGTTCTCCACATCGTCAACTTAACTTTACTGAACTCCTTCGAGACGTTGGCATAGAATTCCAAAGTTGGACCTAACCCTGTACCTGCCTCGTCAAAGTATTCAATTTCAAGCAAACCTGGGATTGTAGCATACCCATCCAACACTTTGATAGCACCTTTAAGGAGATGCTTTCTAGATAGTCTCAACTTGTGTCTAACAGGTCTACCCAGTTGTGGAACGTTTGAAGACATTGAAGAACTGGAATGAACGTCTTGCTCTTCCTGATTCGATCTAATCTGCCATAGGTTGATTAATCTGGAGTAACCAAACGAAGTGGACTTCAAAAAGAATACCCTGGTATCTAGTGGGAATAAAAATGGGAACTGTCTTGTGATTTGAACACTCCAATCCGGTAAAGTTCCACTTGCCACCACCAATGGTTCTTCCAACTGGCGGTTAAGTTTAGCAGTCAACTTATAGTTGAGGAACAACACATCTGAAGCCCCAGAGTTTGCCGTGGTGGCGTTCAAATTGTACAACATCTTCAATATCTGCAAAATTTTTATTGTGTTCAAATCCTCCATCGAGTTGAGCTCATCTTCACCAACATCACTTGGGTACATCTCCTCATACGTTTCAGGTGCGGTATTTGGAACCTTCTTGTAGTACACCACATGGGGCATGTTTGTCCAAATCTTTCTCGCTGGTACAATTTCGTTCGATTGGGATTGAAGCGATCTATAAACAGCACCGTAAACGGTAGTACCATGCGGAATGACTTCCCCATTAATGCTGAACTCGATATGCGATGGAGTCTCCGTGGACTCCCTGTTAGCACTGGACTGTGGTGTGATGATTGCATTCATTAGCCCTCTCATTCCATCCATTCTTGCCTTCAAGAATCCATTCACCGATTTGAAAGTTGCAATCGCGTGGACAACCAACATCAGCTGCTTGTTCTGTTCGTTCTGAGCTGAATCATCACACACCAACTTAATCTTTATCTGTTTAGCCATTGCTGCAGCTTTTACGTTCGGTGATGAACTGTACAGAGTCGCGCCCGAGTCGATGATTTCAAATGATTCACTCTTACTTAATGCTTCTTCCAACTTCTTCACCAATTGAACTATTGGTAGCGATTCGCCCGTTCCTATTGGACTTAAAGAAGAGCAAAATAGATCTTGGAAGGCCCTGTAACAATCGGATCCGCTCGCCCCGAGAGGTGACTCAAAAATGGATAAAAGAGTGGAGACGATACCAGACGAAACTAGTTCAAAGCTGGAAACCACACCAGCCTTAACATCTGAAAATCCAAATGCGTGTGCCAACTTTCCCCAAATGGTACACCACTGGTCGTAAGTATACTTCACATCGGCACCATTTTCAAACAGGACCTTGACCTCATCGATAAGCTTCATGTGTCTTGATTTTGAAGTGTTTGATGATGCCTTGATAGTCACATAGTCGTCTTGAATGTCACGGCAAAGATGCGATAGTTCAGTTAGTACACCAGGCATACCAACTAAAGCTGTTCCATCACCATCCAACGTGTAATCATGAACAATTTTAGCACTTACAAAATCATCGTCATCTTCATCGCTGTTGCCCAAATTATCCGAATCAGCATCATCCAATTCTTCCTCGTGTTCATAACGTTCTTCGGTATCTTCCCCGTCCACTTCTTCATCCTCTTCGTCCTCCTCCTCATCATCATCATCATTATCCTGTACGCCATCATCATCGTTCTCATGGTACTCTTGATTGTCGCTGTCATCATTGCCCATCTCCACATCAGCAATAGATTGTTGGGACAGTGGTACATCAGCAGTCTCATTCTCTGGTTTTAAAGCAGGTTTAACCCTTTGATCCAAAGTAAGAGAATCCGACAACTCAGTGACGTGAGATAACAACCCTTCTCTTTCAAAATCGTTCAAAAACAATTCGGGAGCCTTGCCTATCAATAAATGTGTAATCAAAAGAGCACCATAAATCAACACGCAAGGTTTGATATCTTCTGAATAAGCGGTAGAATCTTGAGATCTTTTCAATATTGACTTTCCTTGGATGACTATCGATGCTAACAATGACGTGATTCCAGAATCATAAACAGTTAATGACAATTGTTCTTTGTCCAAAATACGGACGATACGATATATACAAATTAGAACAATACGTCTTATGCTATAATCAACAGTTGAATCATAAATGTTCAAAAGAAGGTTAAAGATTTCTTTGATAAAGTTATTGGAATGCTTCAAATTCGATTCATTCTTCAAGTAGAGCTCGAGTCTATTCTTGTTGATTGAGATTCTATCCGGTCCGTTGTTCTTACCTTGATAAAAACCAATATCCAATTGCTTTGAGGTGCCAACCCACTGTGTGAAAGGTAATAGAGAAGCAATCAGTTTGATCATAGACATGACTAGCTCTTTCGGGGTTGCCATAAGTGCTTCAACAGATACCAAAGTAGTTGCCGTTGAAATGCTATCGGCTTCCAGTTTGGCAGCCGACTTGTCAACATCAGTCTTTTCGTATCCAGAAAGAGACGTAAGAATAACCTTGCCAATATCACAGTCTGCGAGCAATATAACTGAAAGCCTAGGTGAAACATTCGCTACGATTGATAAAGACTGCAATAAGTTCAAGCATGAACTGAAGCTGAGTATACTATTCGAGTTCTTACCTTTGCTGAAGCAGCTACTTAAGAGCACAACAAGACGTTTGAGTAGTTTGGAACCAATCAACTCCTCCAAAAATCGAGGTTCTCTTTCAAAACTTTTGATGGTTCTCGATATGGCCAGCCAAGCATTCTCAACAGTATTTGGGTCCGAGTATTCAGTGGCCACCCTTTCAAGTATGGGGAAAACTTCTTTTAGAGTGTCAAACTTGGATCTGGGGATATCCTCACAAACATTAGCAGCTATTACCAACGATCTTCTCTGTCCGTGAATAGTGAAAAAATCTAGGTACTCAAGACAATGAGGAAGACACCCCTTCTTCAAGACGTCTTTGCCACATTCCCTTGAAATGGCTTCAATGGTTTGTAAAACCTGTTCTGCAAGATCGATGTAACTTATGTCGATCAGTTTTGTTAGCAAGGACTCAAGAACACCAGCAGCGACAAAGTCGTACGCAACAGTAGGATCCACTTCCAAACGATTGTATAAGCAACGGCATGCCACTAGTTGAATTTCAAGCTCATCTTGGTAGAAAGGATTATCCATGACCGCAACCATCGCTTTTCCAAATTTGTAGGAAGGCAAATTCCGTTCCATTCCGTTCAACATCAATAATCTTTCAGCAATTTCATTCAAAGTTTCCAAAACCAGAAATGGGTCCTGATGTTTCTCAAGAGAATTCAGCAAAGAAGATATTCTGGGAACGTCTCCCAAGGCATCAATGAAATTGGCTCCTGGGAACATTCTACCCAATGCGCTTCTAAATTCACCCAATTCGTTACGAAATTCATCGTGATCGTTATCATGGTCGTGAGCATGATCGTTATCGTCATCATCGTCTTCCCCATCCTCGTCGTCATGATTTCCTGCACTATGGTGGGTCTGATCGGGGTCGTCTGGTCTATTGTACTCACCAAACCGAGAATTGGCCTGAGCTCCCAAACTACGCAGCAACCCTTGTTCCAAAGCTGTCTGGGTGCTTCCTACTCCAGCTCTGGCTGATAGGATACCATGAAGCGATCTCATCAGTACGTCATTGTTGATTTGAGGGGTACCATTGTTAAGTTGAGAAAACTGATATGGTCCAGTAGTGGATGAATCTTGCTCGTTAATTTCGCGTATGTTGTTGCTTGCATCTGGCCGATCCTCTTCTGCTTCCTCATCGTCATCTCCTCTATCATTGAGACTCTGAAGCACATTCTGTGATTCTGAGAACCTTCTGTAATTGCTGGCCAATCGATTCAGAGCCTCCACTTCGTCTACCCCGTCACCGTCAGAGGCTTCATGTTGACTATCCACTGCGTTGCCAGCCATTTCAACGTCTGAATCGGCAGATGAGCGTCTATCTCCACTGATTGAACGTTGGTGGTTATCTATGTTTCTTGCACTGCTGCTTCTAGTCCTTCTTGTCACGGAAGAATAATCTGGTTTTGTTTTCGAAGAACTGCTAGACTTCCTTCTCGGCATATTTATTTCTGCAAATGGGTAAACTGTAATGGGATTTTATAGGGTAGTTGAGAACCAGGGCGTTTATTCTAAGCTTTCGATCTCCAAGAGATATGATGCACAGAAGCGTACGGTTATCCAATCAAAGCCGTATGGCGCTTCTGAAAACAAATGAGGAACTGAAGAAACTAACGTATTGTGCGTTTGTATTCTGAAACCGCCTGAAACTGTTCCAAAACTGAGATCCAGGGCCAATAGCTAGCCTGATGGATACATCTGATAGAAGATGGCAAAAGAGCTCTACCGAGAACCGCACCTTGCAGTCGCCCCCCTGTGCTGACATCATGCATTACGTGACCTGATATCACTGTGCTCCCGTTTGCAGAAGTGGTATTTCTAAATTTTTTTTTTTTTTTTTTTTTTTTTTTTTGATTTTTTCGCTATCTGAAAAATTTTTATTTGTATGCAAATTATAGCTGTCTAGATTGCTTCTGAGATCTGCTCATCCGATCCTCCAAGGAACTATACCTAGTCACTTATTACATCCTCATCATGCCAAGATCAAAGAGATCCAAGCTAGTTACTTTAGCACAGACCGACAAGAAAGGTAGAGAGAACAAGACCAGGATCTTCGATGAGGTTAGAGAAGCACTAGATCAACACAGATACACCTGGGTTCTAGGACTCGCAGACGTCAGAACACCGGTTTTACAAGATATTAGACAGGATTGGGTTGGTTCTAAGTTGATAATGGGTAAGAGAAAAGTTTTGGAGAAGGCATTGGGAGAAAGTGCTGCTGAAGAATACAAAGATAACTTGCACAAGTTGGCAAAGGTTGCCGATGGAGTCGTTGGCCTTCTATTCACAGATGAAACACCAGAGACCGTTACTGCATACTTCACTGCATATGTGAAGTCTGATTACCCAAGAGCAAACTCCAAGGCACCAATCACATTCACTCTCCCTGAAGGTATCTTATATTCAAGAGGTGGTGAGCTCCCAATAGAAGAAGATGTTCCAATGACACATTCCATGGAACCAACTTTAAGAAACAAGCTACAGTTACCAACGAAGATTGTTCAAGGTAAGATTACTTTGACCGAGGCTTACAAAGTCTGTGAAAAGGGTGAAGTGCTTGACGTTAAGCAGGCACTAATTTTGAAGACGTTTGGTGTTGCATGTGCCGACTTCAAGGTTAAGATGGTTGCCTACCACGATGGTGAGTCCAGTAAAGTTACTGTTCTTGATGAAGATAGCAAATAAGTTTCGGGATTTATCGATTCACGGGGAGGCAATGTGACCTTAAGGGGTAAAACAACTAAATAATGAAAGAAATAAGCGAGCAAAAAAAAATACCTCTATCCCGTCGTCACCAAACCAGGATATCCCTCTGCAATCCCACCAACCTCGTTCTAAACCGCACAAAAGCAAGGCAGCCCCTTGTATATATATATATATATATATATTGTATATATATGTTGTATGTCTTCTAATGTACATTAGTCAAGTAGTTTACCAACCGACTCCTCCACGTAGTAGCGTCGATCGGCGCAGCATAAACCTCGCGCACAAACTTGGAAACTTGGAACTCCCGCAGTCCGCAAAACTGGAAGTTGATGTGGGAAATCGACGGGTCGCAGAGACGCCTTTTTTTCCCACTCGGAGGACGTGTTTTGGATCACGTCACGTAGCCTTGTTTCCTACCTCTCTCTGCTGACGGTTGTTCCTGTTTGGCGTGCAATACAAGATTCACCGCTGGTTCGTTCGGTAAAGCTATATTTTCAACTGCAATTGCAATAGTCTTGGGTGTAACTATCACGTTTTGCTTTTTGCTATCCGGTATCATCGCCAACTCGTTCAATAATAACTTCATACCAACCTCGCATTTGACTCTCTCAAGATAGCAGTATATTCAATGAGTTACAGAAAGAGCGATATATTTGAACCGCCTGGGAAAACCGGAAGAAAGACTGGATTCCATGTCACTAGGACACCGAAACAGAATGCCAATGGGTTGGAAGACCTCAATGACTTTTTCATATCCGATGAAGAATACGAGTCACCAAACAGCAAGCTCACGAACGGCTCCCCCAAGAAAAGATTGTCCATTAGACACGAAACAGTGATGTCCCTAGATAAAGATAGACAAAAAGGCGAACGTACCAAGACGCCAACATCAGCTAGAAAATCTGGAAATGTAGAGAGACCTCTACCTAACAATTCCGATTTGGACGATACCGACCTCTCAAATGAAGCTGATGAGATGATTAAATCCGCAGCATTGATGGGCTCGCCAATTAAGCCAACTGTCAACAAAAAACCTGCTACTTATAATTTGTCAAAACTTGAAGCAAAATCTCTAGCTGCTAATAGTTCAAACGGATCAGAACCTTTGCAAAGAGAATTGGGTCCTTCTCCACTTAGAAAATCGCAACCAATTAGTGCATTTGGTAAACTGCATGGCCTGGTTAAGAACCAAAGTCCAAAACAAAAAGAAAAGGAGGCAAGCCATAGAGTGTCGACTGAACATAGATTGGCATCTTTAACCAAGAACATGGCATTGAATAAAAGCAAAATCAAGCAAACTTTTGAAGTGCCGGAAGAATCTTTAAGTAAAAAGATTTCAAACGAAGCAACCATTCAAGATACACAAAATGATGGCGATCTCAAAAATGTTGTTGAATCTTCGTCAAACGGATCTCGCAGTACAAGCAAATTTTCATCGGAACCGTTGTTCGTTGAATCGTCAGACGATAGTGACGACTTAAATCGCAATAAAGAAGATGGACAAGAGGTGGAAGAACAGTCCAGCAGTGTTGAACAAGAATCTGAAGAGGAAGAGGAATCGTCGACTCCAGAGCAGGAACCTGAACCACAACCAGAGCCGGAACCAATCAAGAAATTGCAAAAGGAATCCATATCTGAAAAATACAAACACAAGAACAACGGCAAGCCTGCTCCTGCTCATGCTCAAACACAAACAAAAACTCTTACAACTTCCCAAAGGTCTGCCACTCCAGAAACTGGAGGAGGGCTTAGAAGATCTTCAAGAACTAGGGTGGCTCCAGTCGCTTGGTGGAGAAGTGAAAAGGTTGTTTACGAGACCACTAACGAAAATGGTGCCTACGTGAAGAAAATCAAAGACGTGATTCACAAACCTGATGTTTCAGACCAGCCTTCCAAACGGATGTACGCATTCAGCAATCTTGTTTCCCAGAATTCCAAGTCACCTGCCGTCAAGAAAAGAAAAGTTGTTGAGAAGGTTCAAAAGCCAAAGAAAAGAGTGGTTGAACAACACGACACGGAAGTTGCCGATATCCCTGTCGTTATTCCAGACGAAATTGAGCATGTTGAACCAGTTGAGAAACAATCAGTTGAAGAGCTGGCTGGTTCAGATTGGCTGGATGCGGGATCTCTCTCTATCCCTGTCTTTGAGGGGCCAGGCTCAGATGGTCAGATCGAAAGAACCGTTGCATGGGCTCCAAACAAATCGAAGCTGGTTTCCACCATCAAGAATTCCGAAGAGTACTTTAAGATATCAACGTTGTTTGATCAGGACCATGAGTTTAGCGGTGGTGGAATCATCGAGATTCCAATTGGGTCGAGGAAGGCCATCAAGTCGAACGATGACACTTACTTTATCTTCTACGTGATACAAGGTGTGCTAGAAGTGCAAATTTCTCACAATGATTTTGTTGTTCATACGGGTTGCTCGTTTGAAATTCCTATGGGAAACTTCTACCAGTTTGAGAATAAAGGTCAGACCAGTGTGAAGTTGTTCTTTGTGCAATCAAAGTACGTTGTTGTCGGGTCTCCTAGCGAGTCTGAGTCGGATGAAGATGATGACGACGGATCTGACGATGACGAATGATTGGGTTGGCGTCTAGTTTCTTTTTGTGCTTGTTCCATATGTTATGTACAGTAGAATTATGTTTAGCTCTGTTTTTGTATTTTCTTTTTTTGAGCAGTGGTATTTCTAGTTCAGTTGTAATATTCAATTTTTTCCCCTGTATTTTCTGTTGAGTTATCAATGGGATTTAGGAATTATTTTGTATTGATCTTTACTGTCGCAATATTTTTGGTCTTGCATTTTACCTGCGAACTAAAGCGTTCGAATGAGCCAAACTCACAGCAGAATAGTCTTTACTTTCCAAGTAGAAAAAAGAAAATGATCTAATTAAAAAAAGAACGAAGGAAACAAAAAAATATAAAGAGGATAATAATAGACAGGAACTGAAGCTAGAAAAGTTAAAATAGAAGATAAGAAAAAAAAACACAGAGGAAAAAAAATGGCTCTCTAGATGTTTGAGAAACAAAAAAAAAGACAAGAATAAAGAAAATAAAATAGCATGATAGAAACGGGAAACAAACAAATATCATTCACGACATTTTATTTCAAGAAAAAAAAAAAGAACAATAGTAGCACATCAGAAAAGGAATTAGAGGTCATCAGCCTCAGCACTCTCAGCCATCTTTTGCAGCCTAGCAGTCTTAACCAACGGAGCCAAAGCACTGTTAGAATCAGCATTAAGAATGAATGGTGTCTCGAGCAGTTTCAAGCAATCAAATCTCTTCTCGGGATCAACCTCCAAACAGAAGTCCAAGAAGCTTTGTAAGTTTTTGGACAACGAGTCCCGGTCGTTCAACTTTGGTTTACCGTTCGTGGTAATCAAATACAACGCCCTTATTGGAGCCTCGTTCAAATATGGGGGTTCACCTTCGATCATCTCGATTGTCATGATACCCAACGACCAGATGTCAACTTTGGTTCCGTATTCTTTCTTATTGACCACCTCTGGAGCCATCCAGTATGGAGTACCCACCATGGTGTTTCTCTTGGCTGTGTAGTCCTTAATCTGAGCACAGAAACCAAAATCGGTAAGCTTGATGTCACCTTCCAAAGATAAAAGAATGTTATCAGACTTGATATCCCTATGAATTATACCTTTAGAGTGTAAAAACTTCAAACCTTGCAAAGTCTCTCTGCAAACAGCACCGATTTGTCTTTCCGTCATTGGATCACTGTGAGTCACAATATCGGTCAACGAACCACCTTCCATGTATTCCATGACAACCCATAAATCTTTCTTCATTAAGTAAGCCTCAATAAAATTCACAATGTTCTTATGTTGGGAGCCTTTCATGACTAGAATTTCGTTGATAATCAATTCTTTCTTAGGTTGTCTCTCTAACTCCATTTGCTTGATGGCAACACATAGGTTAGTACCATCCTCGTATGCAGTGTAAACACCACCAGAGGCACCTTGACCAATCTTAACCAAATTGTGATACTTCAGATTAGGGTCCTCAGTAGAACAAATCTCCATCAACCTCTTGAGGTACTTTCTTTCTCTTGCCCTTCTCAATTCACGTCTTCTTTCTTGTTCTGCTTCCGTCAACGGTTGCTTACTCTTAGGCTTCGACGCTGGAATTGGTGGTACGGTACCCGTAGAAGCTTCCTTCACTTCTGTCACTGAAGTGAACTCCTCGGCTTGCTCGTCAGCGGTAGATTTCTGAGAGTTAACCGGAACGGATGGAAGCTCTTGTTCTTTATCAGCTTGCGTCACAATCGGGTTGTCGTTAGGAGGAACAGGAGATCTTGGAGCTGCATGCCTTGGAGGGCTTGGAAGAAGAGATGGAGCCGTTGGAGGAGGTGGGGCAGGACGAACAGGTGGATCATCTTTAGCAGCCGGTTGATCAAACTGATGCAAGTCATGTTGGTATTGCCGATACTGCTGCAGTATTTGTTGTTTCTTCTCTGGGAGCACAAAACCAGCCGGTGCGACAAGAGGTGACTTGAGGGCGTTCTGAGAGTTGGTCAAATATGTTGAAGTACCAGGTGTTGGTGGATTTGGATCTGTAATTCCAGCACCTCTGTGAACGATATTAGGTCTGGATGGCACATTTCTGTTGCTCAACTTACGCGAGATGCTTCCAATAAATGACGATGGTGAAGAAGGAATACGTTGTTTTGGAGATCTAGATGGAATTTTTGTGATTGGCTTAGCAAATGCCGGTTGAGAGAGCATTGGAGGAGCAGGAGTTGAAGGTGGAGCAGGAGCGTCTCTCATTGGAATAAACTCCCGATCTGATCTGTTGAAAGCCGGATTTTCATGAATCAGCACTGGTTGTTCCTGTTGTTGTTTTCTTTCTCTATCCACCCCGACACCTGGAGATTTTGAGCCAGTAACTGGATAAGTGGGGCTGTTCGTAAACGCATGATGAGATTGGTCTAAAGCAGGCGTGGATACAAAGTTGGAGCTTGATAAGCTTGACGGAGTATTGTTAGTACTGTTGCTCTCAAATTGGTTGGAATTTGCATTGACCGGCGTCTTGTCATTTTTGTAATCGTTACCACCACTAAAGGTACTCTCGCTATCACTATTGTACTGGGAATCATCCCCTTCTCTTTTCATGTATTTTTCGCCGCTGATATTGTCCTTCAAAAATTGGATCACTTCAGCAGCCTTCAGCTGTTCTTTCAAAGATAGAGGACCATCGCCGGATCCATAATTCCATTCACTCTTGTCACTATCCCAAGTAACGTGAATTCCGTGACTTAGATTAAATGGTTCAGATATCGGCTCGCTTTGGCTTGACTTCTTCTTAGAAGGCGCAAAGCTGGAAACAAAACTAGACCATCCACCAATAACTTTCTTGGTTTTACTTCTCTTCATTTCGGGACCTGAAGTAGTGGAACTGTTACTAACATTTCGTTGAGAAGTGGATCCCGATCTTCTGTTCGTGACCGCACTGGATGAAGATACTTGTCGGCGATTAGCAAACGGTGAATTGCGTGGAGTGTTTGATCCAGGGGAATGGTCGTTTATAAGATTTCCTTGTTGCATGACAGGAGTAACTGGGGGAGCGATGTCTGATCTTGGTGAGCTGGTCGTATTGTACACATCAATAATCTCGTGAACGGCTCTTTCGTTTGCAGAATATGTAGATTTAGAGGCAGAATTTCTACTTAACTCCGACGCTCTACCAGGATCCAAATTCGACGTTGCTGTACTTGTTTGACTGGTTCCCTGACCAATGCCAGCTGCAATAGTAAAAGCAGATTGATTATGGCGTTGTTTCTGAGATGAGTAATGCTCTTCAAATGAAGAAGTTCGGGATTCTGCACCTTTGTTTGGTCTTCTCTTTGGCAGCTCCAGTGAGGGCACCACCGTGCTATTTTGCAAGTTGTTAGATTGTTCCACAGAATTGATTGTCGTGTTGCCAGTAGAAGGAAGAATTACCTCCTCATCTTCTTCTGTTTCTGGGGCGACTGAGTCTGGCGAAGATGCTATTTTATAGAAATCCAGTTTTGGAGCTGTACCAATGGAGCTCTTCTTATGATGCAATGTTCTTTCTGGGACTATCTTAGGAGATGTTATCTGGTCCATGGTTTTGTATTCCAAATTCAATTTCGCCGATTTTCCCTCATATTGTCCTATCTGAGGTTGCCCAAGGTCACTACTTAGGTTTTTTGAATGCATCGATGTAGTCTTTGTCTTGAAGTCAAAATCGTCAATCGAATACTGTGACTGAGATTTGGCGTTATCACTTTGGTTAAGACTATACATCAGAGGATCTAGCGTTTTTGAATGGTCAGTTCCTGAACTTTTCCTATCTACTGAAACTGCTCCTCTAAATGAGGACTGGTATACTCTTTGTGACTGCTCATCTTCGCTGCTGGAATGATCATCAAATTTCAAGGTGGTCTTCAATTTATCTTCCAAACTGTTGGTAGAGTTCTTGTGAGGCTTGGAACTTCCATATTGGTGAGCAGATACGGAGTTATCAGCAAGTTCTATCTGTCCGTTGACCAAATCATCAATCCCTTCAGCAACAATCTCCTCTTGATCTTCTTCCTCTGATGAGCTCCAATTGACGTCAGCGTTCAGGTCTGCAGCCTTGGCTTTCAAGTATGCAATGTTGGCATCCTGCTCAAGTTCGTCGGAGGTCAAAGCATTGACGTTGGAGATAGCCTGGGAACGGGGCAAAGTTGCATTGTAAGTCTGCGATAGCGAATTGATTGACGCCGTCAAACTCAAATTGTCTTTCTCTTCGTTGGACATGGCGTTGAACTAATTGAGTGTATGCGTCAAATTCGCTCCTAATGGATCTTCTAAGCTTGTGGTATTCGGCAAGAAAAAAAAATTGCTTGGAATGTTGTAAACGAGATCCGACGACTAATGATGTGTCAGGTGCTATCTGATTGATATTCTAGTAAAGTATGATCCGTTCTTGAACTTTTTCTTTGTATCTAAGTATATTTTGCAAGATGCAGTGTCAAAAAGAGTGAACTGTGGGTATAATCTCAAAAGCGTCTCGATGGGGGAATGCAACAACAAGGCGTGCAACCAGGCAGTGGAAAAGGAAGGTATTATTAACAAAAAAAAAAAGATGCAAACTGGTTGTTACCAGCAGTAAAACCGTAATTGAAGTACTGTGATGGGTACTGTGATCAGGGAAAATACGGAGCGGTAAAGCAGGAAGAACAGACTCGAGCTCCGGCAGCAGGGCAGTACAGTTATAAATTCAGCATACACAACAAATAAGTGGTAGATGTACGAATGAAGCTTCCCCCCTGTTCAAACAAAACTCTGCTTTCAACGGCGACGGCGACGGCGACGGCGACGGTGGTTAATATTGGTCGTGCGCTACATAACTTCTGGGCGTCGATCGACCCTTCTATTTTACCTCTCGTGCATTTTCCGTTCACTATAAGCTTATATATATACGGTCTACTTCTCACACACGGTTTTATTTATAGCTCTTAAATTTAATATGTCATGGATCAATTAATACGTCTGAACAGATCAAAGTACATGGTGCAGTCGTATATATATAGTTGAGAAACTTCATCCCAAGATCTATTCCTCGTCCTCGTTCTTGCTTTCGAATGGAGTCAAGGTCTTGACACCATCCTCCCAGGAGACACCCTTGTAAGTGATGGCCATGATGGCTTCCACAACTTCTTCGATGGAGCCTCTCACTTGCTTGGTGGAGTCTCTCTCTCTCAAAGTGACGGAATTGTCACCAACGGATTCGAAATCGATGGTAATACCGAATGGAGTACCCAACTCGTCATTACGTGCATATCTCTTACCGATGGATGCAGAAGAATCGTCAACCTTGAATGGAATTTGGTAAGTCTTCAACTTATCCTTAACGTGCTTCAACACAGGTTGCAAAGTTTCGTTGTTGGACAATGGAACCAACAAGACCTTGGTTGGAGCAACCAATGGTGGCAAAGATAGCACACATCTGGCAGAATCTTCAGGTCTGCTCCAGAACGAGTGTTCAAAGATGGAGTATATAATACGACCAATACCGAAGGATGGCTCAATAACATTTGGAGTGAATTCTCTAACATGTTCAGTTCTGGTCTTTTTCTCGATCTTGATTAGATCGTTTGGAATTTCAACTTCTCCGGTAGCGGTGTCTGGAATCTTAGCAGTGATCTTCAATTTCTCGTTCAATTCCTTGGCTAGATCTTCCAATTCGCATTCGGTTCTAGAGGTCAACCATTCTTCAACCTTAGGAGCGTCCTTTCTGAACTTAGGACCAAACTTCTTCTTTTCAATCTCGCATTCGTATCTTTCAACAACCTTTGGCTCTGGCAATGCTTGTCTAACACATAACTTTTCCTTGGTTCTGGCAGCGTGCACAGTTAAATCGTAAGCAGATCTATCAGCACAACCAACACATTCGATCCAACCGTAAGACGTCTTCAATTCAGCATCCCAACAATCTTGAGCATAGTGAGCCATTTCGTTGGCCATATGCTGTCTAAATCTCAACTTGGCTGGGTCAACACCGATCTTCACTAAGAACAAGTAAATTCTGGCAATGAAGTAACCTAAAGTTTGGTTGTCAACCATACCGGAAGCAACAGCTTCACCAACGGTAGTTTGGACGACTTCCGTTTGACCAGCTTGTTGAACTTCCTTTGGAAGGAAACTCAACTTGATATCCTTCACAGATTCAAATCCGGCATGTGATTTGTCCTCTGGGTCAACGAAATGTTCAATTTCAGCCATCAAGAATTCTCTAACTCTCAACAAACCGGATCTTGGAGAAATCTCGTTTCTGAAAGACTTACCGATGGAGGCAGAAGCAAATGGCATCTTTTCGTTATTGAAGTCCAACAACTTGGAGAAGTTCAAGAATTGACCTTGAGCGGTCTCTGGTCTCAAGTATCCCTTCAATTGACCAGATGGACCAATTGCAGTTTCAAACATCAAGTTGAATTCCATTGGTGGGTCCAATTTCTCACCAGTAGCAGGGTTGCCAATGTTATGCTTGACCATAATTTCGCCCATTTCAGCTCCTGAAAAACCATCAATCATGGCCAAGATGGTTTCGTATTCTTCCACGACTGAGTCCTCTAGTTTGATGGCCTTGATTTCTTTGACCTTCTTCTTTCTCTTCTTCTTTTGGTCGTCTTCTTCGACTTCTTCAACTTTTTCACCTCTGGCTTCCTTGTTACCTTTCAATCTGGATTCCAAAACTTCTTCAATCAAGTGATCAGCTCTGAAAATTTCACCGGTCTTCAAGTCACGGCACATCCAGTCGGCAAACTTGTCAACGTGACCAGAAGTTTTCAAAACTTCATGAGGAGTTAACATGGTACAGTCAACTTCCAACATATCTTCTTCCAAGATGAAATGCTTTCTCCAAACATCCACAATGTTGGCCTGTAAAGCACAACCAGGTGGGCCATAGTCGTAAAGACCGGAAACACCACCGTAGATTTCAAAAGCTGGGGCAAAGAAGAATCTTCTCTTCAAGACAGATTCAAGAGCTTCTCTGTTAATTTCAGCACCGGACATTGGTTTAACTTGTAATCCTGATTTGGATCGTTTGACACTGACTTTCTTACTGTAACTTCTAGTTAATTGCCTGAGCGTGGAACCTAATCGGTAACAACTTCTGACAACTTCCATCTATACTGCGATTGGGATCGTCGTTGGGGTGCAACACAGACGGAGCCAACGCATGCCTGAGCAGTTCGTCATATCGCTCACGAATTCCTCGTCCGTCGACCTGTTCGACTTCGCGTGGAAAATTTTGACGGCGACGCTTCCAGGTTCCTCTGGCAACTTGCAACTTTGCAGTGCGCCGCGTCGATTCACGATGGAAGCGTCGGTCGGTATATACGATCTCTACAATCTACCGTACCAATTAATTACTGATTGTGGATATGAACAGTAGAAGTGGTGTGTGTGCATTCTTACATTTTTGATCTATTATACTACAATTGCTTCTTCATCAAGGTTAACGTGAAATCCTCTCTTGCCATAACCCCGTCCTCAAGTGCTGCTCCCATTAACAAATTTGTCTCCTTGTCCACTTTGCATTCAATAACCTTTTCAACAGAGTACCCGACACTCTCATAGTAGTCAACCAACTCGTGTTCCGTTATCACATCAGCCCAAAGTGTATGAGCGTTCATCTTCTCTTTGGCAAAGTTATCAATAAATGACAGGACCGTTCTGGATACTTTAGGGTAAAAGGATGTGAAGGCAGTCAATTCAAGATGGCCTTTCTCTCCATTGTGATCATAATCCTTAAGTCCCCCTGTGCCCAACACTCTGAACTCAAATTTTGGATCCAACATTAATTCATTAAGCCTGTCCACTGATGTTTTTGTTGTGTATTCGTCGATGGCCAAAGAACCGATAGGATACACTTCGATCAATTTGGAGGTTACGGTGGAAGCATCGTCGTCAACGTTGAATTCAACAGGGGCAGACTTCACTTCAGGTGCTACACACAGGGCGATGTAGTTATTATCCGCATCCAAGATTCTGAAATCCTTCACCAAAGAATGTTTCAATCTTGGAGTGTAAATCAAGTTGTACTTAAATCGAGGTTTGTTGTAGCCACGGTTAATGATCGAAATGAGTTGCGGCTCTACCGAGTGCAATTTGGAGACGGGCAAGACGATTATTTCAACAGACATGGGTGAATCCACAAATCGCTGGCATTAATGGACGTTCAAAGTAATATATATATATATATATAGCTTCTGGATATCTATCGAGATATTTCCACACACACTCACTTGTCTAGTCAGTCTACACGGACGGCATCATACAAAATTGCATTGTGTGTATTATGTAAGCGATACAAAAAGAACCGCAGCCTCTCTAGTGTCCATCGATTGCTAATCGGTTACCTAATTGGTGTGTGCACGCCCAATCACAAAGGGAAACCAGTCAGCCAATCACAGCCCGCAATTTTCAAACGTCACCAAAAAGAAAAAATTTCCTCCAAAAAACTGCGTGTCGCTGTGGAGTACAACATCCCTGCACTGTCAACCCGTCATCCAATGAGAGTTTTGTAATTCAACCATTACGAACAAGCAACGCTCTTTATAATCACAACCATCCCGTACACATCTTCTCTTATCTGTTGTACACTGTCACCTTCACTACACCTACATACCATCGCAAATATACATCTCAATGAGTCTTACATCCGTCTACAAGAGTGTCGATTTCGTTTTAAAGACCCCATTCCTAAGAAAGATCTTTGTCCCAACTGCAAAGTTCTTCAACGAATGTTCCGGTTACAGACAAATGGGTTTAAGGTAAGTTTTACACCATGCTCCACTTTAGCAATACTTGGCCTTCATGGAATTCAACTGTATATAAATGTTTTATTGTTGATATATATGCTTCATGTTAAAAAAACGGATTCATAAATCATGATAGCAATGATGGTCACTACATTTCCGCAAACCTTGAAAATAATACTAACATTTAATTCACCCACTTCATATTAATTTTATTACAGATTGGACGATCTATTGGAAGAAGAAAACCCAAATATGCAAAAGGCCCTACACAGATTATCTGCTGATGAGCTATACGCCAGAAACTACAGAATTTTAACTGCCCACCAATTATCTTTAACACAATCCGTCTTGCCAGAGTCGAAGGTCTTGAAACTGGAAGACGACGTGCCATACTTGACTCCAGTCCTATTAGAAGTTGAAGCCGAAGAAATTGAAAAGGCTGAATTGAACAACATCAAGTTCTCCAAAGAATAAATAGAACGTCAAATTTTATAAATAGTCTGTTTTTTTATCTTTTCACTGGTTCATTTATGTGTTTCTCTTTTTTGTCCTTCATCCTTCATGTTACATTGTCTATCCATATAAATCCCAATCCAGTTAGGGAATCAAATGGTTTATAGGTTCTCTTTTGTTTATTTATATATAAGTATATATAGTTTGATTTATTAATCACTACAAATTATAGCTATTCTTGCCCTCCCCACTAAAAGTAAAGATATAATTAGTCAAATGCTCTATGGATTTATACAATTATATATATATATTTAGACATACAGCTACTTATCATACCCTAGTAGCCATATTCATTGTAAACGATCTTTTCCTCGTCTTCCTCCATCGCAAACCCACATTCTTCCAATATCTTACCAAATCCAACGTTCAAGATTTCATTCTTGGTATCCTGGTCTTTAGCATTGAACAACCCCATGAATCCTAGCGAATTTTGCCAGATCCCTTTGTAGAATGCATTACGACGAGGTATGATCATCATCCAGTCCTCCATCATGACGAAATTGTAACTCAGCTGACTCAATTCAATGTCATGTTCTTTGAAGATGTTCAAGACAATACGGAATAAGTACATGTACAACATTGCCAATATGTGCTCTTGTTCTTCAGTATCTTTAAAGTTACTTGGTAATTTCAATATGAAGTGTTTGAAAGTTAGATCTTTCTTAAACAACGCTGTCTTGGCACTCGTCTTGGACCCAGTTGGCATGAAGAATTCCTCGTTCGCTATGACAGCATCCTGAAACACAGGAAATCCCTTAGGCAGCTTCATGAATTGAATATGTTTGTGGAATTGGGAGTATCCAGACTCTGGTCCAGAATTGAAAAACGCAAAGAATCTACCGTCTTCTCTAGCGTTATCCCTCTTGTTCACGTTCTTCAATATGGTTTGAACTAATTGCAACTCGAGAGGCTTAAGCAAAGTATCCTGTTGTACAAAAGACTTGGTCACCATCAAAAAATGCTCCTCCGTATTTGGAAACTTGTTCAAGATTAACCGATAATCATCGCAGAGACTCTTAATCAATGTCAATTCGGGCTCTGGTTTCATGAAAGGGTTCTTTGACTTGACCGTCTCTAACTTGTCCTCAGTGACTTTGGCAATGCTACCAGGTTGCGTTGGACGGTTGATTGGTCTCTTTGATAGGCCTTCCACGACTTTAACCTCGTATATCATGTTGGTCTTCTCATCTCTAACTAGATCACTTGCTGCCGTGGCCGTATACACCAAATCTCCATTCTTCTCTGCTGTGTTGAAAACATCTTTGATTCTGGAATATAGATCGTATTCGTTTAGCTTTTCAAGTGTTTCAATGGTCAATTGTTCGGTCATTTTCACCCAATGCTTCTATTAATATATATCTGGTTTCTCAACGGCAAAGTCTCGGCCGGTTTGTTTTTTAAATTGGTGAAGCAAACTCCTCACATAGTCACTTAGATTTTAGCTTCGCTGGAAATCACCCTCCGTGGTCATCGCACGCGCACGCCAGGAGAGATTCCACCTATACGTGCTTATATATATATATATATATATATACTGTATTTACTCCTGCGCATATAGGTCCATCAAATAGCTATAATTCAGCGCCCTTACAGCTATGTGCATAATAAAATTCGTAATATGAGAACGATTACTAAACCAAACAGAAACTTAAAGTGACATAAAAAGTGGAAAGGGAAGAAGAAAAGAAGTTTTAAAAAAATGACCCATTAATTAGCTGCTTCTGGATAAATCCATAGAAAGAAAAAAATAAATATAGCACTAATCAAAATAACAATAAAAAAAACACTCAAAAAAGTTAGCATAAAACTAGTAAGGACAAAAAAAACACAGCTGAACAAATAGACAAACAGACAAACAGACGAGTCTTCAAAAAACTACAATCTCTAAAGTATGAATTATTTAAATTGTATTCTCGTCATTAACGTAAGTGAATCCACGGAACATCTCCTGTTTGGATGGCGACAATAAAGAATTAACAGGTGTTAACTTTGCAGCCTGGGAAGTAAATTCTTCATCAAAACACGTAGGATCTCTTGGGTCTTTAACGTCGGGTATAAATGGAGGCGATGTTCTGCAATGGTAAATATCTTCAAAATTAATGTTGGCAAAATATGGATGGCTCATAATCTCCTGGGCATCGCCAGGTCCTGAACCGAGTCTCTGGGCAGGATCCCTTGTCAATAGTCTCTGCAAAATATCAACTGCCTCTTTAGCCATGTTAATAGGGTATAATGGTTCATCGGTCAGGATAGCATTGAAAACTTCATCTTCGTCCTCTCCCTTGAATGGCGACTTGGTTAGTAACATTTGATACAACAAAACACCAAAAGCCCACCAGTCTACAGCTTTGTCGTAGCCTTGTTCTTTCAAAATTTCAGGGGCCATTAACTCAGGAGTACCACAGAATGTTGAAGTCTTTTTGCCGTGCCACATATTCTCCTTACACAAACCATAATCGGCAAGTTTGATGTGACCATCAACGGTTAACAAAATGTTATCAAGCTTCAAATCACGGTAAACGACACCATTCTCGTGTAAGAATTTCAAGGCCAGTAATACCTCAGCAGCATAGAATTGGGCTCTTCTTAAAGAAAATCTCTTTTGTTGAACGTGCCACATTAAGTCACCACCAGTAATATACTCCATGACAAAATAGATACGATTCTCGGTCTGGAAACATTGGTGTAAGTTTAACAAGAATGGATGCTTACCCTTGTTTGCAATTAAAAAGACTCTCTTTTCAGACTTCGTACTTTCCACCTCGTCATTTTGAATGATAAAATCCTTCTTCAAAACTTTAATAGCACATAATTGCTTGGAATGGACAGATTCCGCAAGCATAACTTTACCAAAGTTTCCCTTACCTAAAACAGCAAGGAAGTGGAAATCATCCAATCCGTACCTATGGCGGTGACGGCGCTGCTTTTGACGATGATGTTGCTGAGAAACGAGCTGGGCTTGCTGCTGTTGTTGTTGCAAATGTTGCTGGTCGTGATGTTGATGTTGCAACTGTTGCTGCTGCTGTTGCGGTTGCTGTTGCTGCAGTTGATGATGATGATCATGATGCTGCTGCAACTGTTGTTGTTCGAAGTTGACTTTTTCTCTCTGTTCCGGGTCTGGGTATGCCTCTTCCTGATGCATCTGGTGTTGGTCTTCAGAAGAATGCTCTTGATATGAAGTTTTCTTTGGCAAATCTGATCCAGTGGCACTCTGTGTAGGCTCTGGATGGTGAGGTGGATGTGAATGCGGATATGTCGCTGGTATTATAATACCATTTTCATTAGGTAAACTAGGTAAACTGTGATCCTGGTATTTCTCTTGATTAGATTGGTATGCCTGCTTAGTCACGGCCGCGGATGGGTATTTCGATGAAGAATACTGATCCTTCTTTTGAGGGGGCTCCATATCCACTGCAGTTCTACTGGAAACCACTGAAGCAGACGCAGTTGTGGAATGACTGAGCTGAGTAATTCTATTTTGTGGCTTTTGAACTCTGTGCTCTTGAGTGGACTTAATCGCAGATAAGATTTGGCTGGCTTTTTCTATCGACATACCACAGAAGTCTGGAACCAAATGGAGACAGGCAGCATGACACATGATGGAACACTCTGAACATTTTCTGACTTGCTTACGTCCCCATGGTAAAATATAACCACAGTGACAACACCATTTTGTTCCCCGGTTAGCAACAGGTTCAAATCTATGAGGGATACGATGATTCAACTTGGCCTCATCAGAGGATGTATCGGTACTTGACTTAGAGATGCATTTGTTGATCACGTTCTTGTAACACTTCTTATGGCACAAAAATCTACAATCCTTACACTGGAACCCAGTATATCTTAAGAAATCACCACAGACAGCACATGCCATAATATTGTAAAATTGTTTTTGGACAAACTTGTGACCGTGATATTCATAAACATCCTCTTTGGCCTGACGAATGGCACCATGACGTCCAAGACCGCCACCAAACACATAGCCATCACCAGCTTTGTTTTCATTGGCCTTGGTGAAGCTTAAAGTCACCAATATCTGACCTGTTGGTTCCAACGCAAACCAGCAAGTGGAACTAATGGTGTTGTTAAAACCACCGGAGGATGAGGTATTAGTCGAACCAGAGTGAAAGTCACTGCTTCCGGCGCTATGGTGGAACAAATGGCTTGTTGACGTTGAATTGTTAGCATTCAAGCTCAAATTGGACATATCCTTTAACGGGCTCTGTGATTGTTGCAACGATGAGGCACTGATCCATTCGCTGGAGTTGCTTCTTTCGTTGGTAACCTTTTTTCTACGCATTTCCTCGGCAATATCAGATAGAGGTAACCATGCTAATCCTACAGGTATCAACTGATCACCACTTTTATCATAAACTGTGATACCCACTTCGTTGGCCCGTTCAACATTAATTTCAAAACTTTCATTCCAACGGTCATTTCTTGAGGCTTTCGTTCTGGTCCTTTCGACATCATCAATCTTGATGGTAACTATAGATTCTGGGTTTCTGGAAAACAAAGGCGACGCAATATGGTCGACATTCCTCACTGTGGTAATCGTTATGTTGAGTAAACCTGTCAATGGATTTTTACGGAATGTGTTTATCATAGAAACATCACGTGACACTTCGTCGACATCAATGTACATCGACTGGTATTGCTTCAAAGCCTTCTTCATCAACTGAACTTTCCTGTCACCTTCTATACGGCCATCGGCAGCTGCTGCAATGCTGCGTCTATCACCTTCCATTTGGTACAACTTGTAAATCTTTTCGTTAGCCTCTCTGTATTGCTCTTCAACCTGAATCTTGAACTCCAATAGTTGTAACATATATTGAATTCTGTGGCCGAGCGATGGGCATTCATACTTCAGCAAGTCTAAAACAGTAAATGTTGGTTTGTGGACCTGAAGTAGCTTTTTAGACTTTTCCTGTCCATTCAAAGTCTCGTCTTCATGATCATTCTGATCGGCATCTTTGGAACTCTTGGAGTCTAATGTTTGATCCAAACCCCTTTGGTCACGTAGTTTCTTCAAGGTTTGTTCCAAGTATTCTATATTCTTTTGGGCTTCTCTAATCGATATATTACACTTCTGGATCACCAGGGCGTTTGAGGTCTCTTTCCTAAGGTTGCTTGCCCCTAAGGCTATATTCCTTTCCCTTTCGATTTTTCTAAGGATATCGGATATGGCTGGATCTAAATTCCCCATTATTGTTGTATTACAAGATCAGAAATTTTTGTGGTGGAGCATAGGAAAACAAAACGTTTGGTGGTATTAGGCACAAAGTTGTGAGTGGCAGCCTTCGTTAAGTAAACAAAAGATGAAACTGAGAAGAACCACGAGACAGAAGCTGACGAGATCTACCGATAATCCAGGTAAATACACGAGTTCTGAAGGTATACACAATTATTTGACCAGTTCAAGCGTGAAATTGACTAGTCTACCATGTGTAGGCAGTGGGAATCGAACGAGTCTGACAAAACCCCCTTTGGAAGGGACACATGCTCGGCACCTATGATGGATGGGCCCAGATCGAAGACAACCCTCGTTGGTCGCGAGTCGCCAGCGTGCCCAGCGACAAACAATGCAAAAATAAGGCAAACGAGCGCCGGTCGACGTTTGGCGACCCAGGCTGTGCATTTTGGGCGCGGCGTTGCGGAGGTGCCGTCAGCCGCATTCAGCGATGGCCCTGGAACGTTGTCGTTGTGCTTCCAGTGATTGTACAGAGTTCACGGTTAATTGGGCCAGTTTTATGAAAGTTACCCGTGCTACCTCACTCCCTGCTTTTGGTGGTGCTTATATATATAACGTTTTCTCTTCTTACTAGTACACATCTATCTATATAATATCTGTCCCACAAACTTATCCTTCTATTTATGACTCATTTGTTGTTGCATTTGCAGTTGCAATCGGGAACGGGGCAAACATAATGCTTGGAGAACCACTCCTCAGCGTGACCAGCATGCATGCCGTGATTGCAAGACAGACAGAAGCTGAACCACTCTTTGAACTGAGTCTCAGCTGTCATAATCAGATCGTCAGTGTCGTTATCCACATGGACCAGCTCCTTGGGAACTGGAATCCCTTGTGTGATCAAACAGATCGCACATCTAGGTAGCGGGTAGCCGCAATGAGGACAGATGTGGCTAGGCGTCCCCTTTGAACGTTGCTTGAAAGCATAGTTGGTATTGCTGTTCGGCATAGGACTACTTCCGACCACTTTGTTATTATTGTTGCTATTATTAGGGTTGTTGCTGCTGTTATTGTTGACACTCCCGTTGTTACTGCTGACGCCGGTGTTGTTTCCGTTATTACTATTATTGCCACTGTTAGGAGCTGCTGTCGATTGAGTTGCAATATGTTTCTTGGAAATATTCTTGTGACAATTAGTACACTGAAGATAAACTTGTCTTGGAACAGGTTTCGTTTGAATTTGATCATTGATTCTTCGAGACAATTTGGTCCTCGAAACGTCGAACTTCGCTCTCACAGCAAATAATCCCCAACTGTTTAGCAAATCACGGTAACTAGCAATCCAGCTCTCCACCCTCTCATCTTGGAAATATTTTGGACACCCATAAGATGCAATTAAGCAGGCGCTCTGTATATCACTAGTTCTGTCCACGAAAGATTGTAGCAAATTGATACCCTTATCAGTGATACCCGTTAAGATGATGCCTTCAATCTCACCGCGGTTACTGACATTTTGTGCTATTCTGTTCAAGTAGATATTCAACTCGTTATCAGTTAAAAATCTTAGTGCAACACCTAGTCTTTCTCTCAAAGGCAATGATGAATCGTCCAACACGTCCCACCAGTTGCTATCTGCAATATACGCGAAAATCACTCGTAAATATGGATCTTCCAAATCAGATGATAGCTTACGGCATTGGTCTTTCCAAACACTATTAACTTGAGAATCCTTGAAAGCATAGTAGCCAGCAATAGCGGTAGACATAATTCGATAAGATTCCTTCTTGGAATCAGCCAAAATTTCAATAGCTCTAGCAATATCGCCATGAAACACAGCCCAGCCAGCAGCCCTCTCATAGTTGTCGTTAGCTATTAAGCTCTTATATTTGTCTTCCAACTCTTTAACTCCAAAATCCCAGCCAATCACATACATCGCCAATTTTCTTTGGATCTCTTTGGCACTTTTGATTGATGGACCTGTAACAGGGGCAGCTAGTACTTTCGTTTCGCTCGTTCTTTTATCCACTATCTTCTTTGCAGCATTCATCAAATCCCTCTGGGTAAACCGATTGTATCCATTGTACCTTGTCCAGGTTTCAAAGCCTTTTTCCATGTTCCAAATTCCTAATACACCAAGGTACCCAAAATCAAAGTCTCCAGAGATCATTTTACCAGTCGATACCAAATCGTATGAAATAGATATCCATTTCCATGTATCTCTTAGTTGTGATTGTGTTTCAATTGTCTTCATGTTTTCCAAAATTGTCATATTTTTGTTAGCATCAGCACCATAATTTAAAACGGCTCTCCTTCTTATTGTAGAACAGATATCGTTCCCCAAGAGTGCGTCCGCTCTGAAAAGATTGTAAGAGTCGCCAAAAATGTCGATGTCGCCTGTACTTTTCCTTTGTTCGTCTTTAAGTAGCGAAATGTTTGATAAATCGTCAATAAGACTGTCATTGGAATCATTGTTATTGTTATCGGTGGTGGAAATAGACATGTCCCTCCCGTTCTTCTTCTTATTGATCCCTTCTAGATGTATCATTTTCTTTTCCGATTGTTCAATGGTCTCTTCTACTATATCTTTAACCATTTTTGAACAGGTTCCATAAGGTCCACTGAATGTCAGATCGTTGAACGAATTGAATGCAATCGAAGTCTGAGACTCTGTCACTGGCATCTTATAAATACTTCCGGACTGTCTCATACAAACCAAGTCTATACCATACTGGGCATCCAAGTTTGGAGCATAATCAAAAGATATCACTCTTTCATATTTAGTTCTGACATCGGAAACCTTGGAAACAAATATCGAGTCCAAAGGCCTTGAAAGTCTTGCAGAAAATCCCGGGTTTTCTTGTCTATTCTGTATTACCATATCATCATACCTTTGAAGTTCAGATGGTAGTGGCGGGCAAACACCAATCTGCCATCTTCTCACCAGATCACCGTCAAACAATGCCGCCAATTCACCCCTAACAACAGATGAGAATCTATATGGAGCACCCCCTGACCTTCTCTGGTGATCGTTTAACAATTTGTTGAAGTTTAGTGCCGGGGATTCGCTCATTATACTAGTTGCTTGATGTGTAGCATTTTGTGAGACATCTGTCATCTTTCTACGATCCCAGATTGCTAATGAGCCATCTTCACTGGTGGAAGCAAATAAATGGGGACTGAATGGATCAACACTGATATGTGATGTGCACCGTGTCGCTAACTGATAAATCGGTTGAGGAGATCTGACATCAAACTCTCTTAACAACTTATAAGTTCCTGCAACAAAGTTGCTTGGTTCTGTAGGACAGAAGCTTATCGATGAAATACTTTCATTAGGAATGTAGGTTATGAGTGGTCTGTTTATATGATTGTTCTTAGCTGTTCTTGAATAATGCTGCACATCCCAAACTTGAATAGAGTGATCTTGTCTACCCCTATCGTATCCCAATACCACCAATCCATTCTCATTAAATGATAAAGAGTTACACGATCTTGCTTGCCTTGGTTTCAAAGTTAAAAGTGAGTGCTGTGGGGAAGTAATATCAAAGATATGAGCACAGCCATCCAATTGTCCAACGGCAGTTAATCCTGGATTCGCAGCTGAGTATTGCAAGCATTGAATGTTGTCAAATCCTCCTCTCTCAGAAACTTTCACAATTGCGCCTTCCTCGTTTAGTGACTCGCTGTTGGTTTGATATAGCGTGACTACCTCACCGGCAGGATTCACTCCTATGTACCGTTCCTCAATACCTGTTTGCCATCCATTAGTTCTCACGATGCACCCAGACATATTGAAATGGGAGCAAAAGTATGGTATCCTTTACTGTTTATGAAATAAAACTAGTGAAAATTGAGTAATTAATGCCTGTCTTCTGGCTTAAAATGTGGTATGCCCCGAGGCACTTCCAGCTTTCAAGATAAAGTGCCTCGCCGGCCAGCTAAAGATCACAAGATACGCGCGCGCAACCTCCCCCTTGCACCACGTTTATAGATTGCCTGGCATCCAGTACTTTGTGCTTTGTAACATTATTTATAAGAGTAACTTGTAAGTCTGTTTTCGTACAATAACGCTAGCTACCAGCACGTAAATCTTCAATTCGTTTCTCTTATATCTTTAGTCCTCCGTGGTCGGAGGATTAATCTTTAGCTATATCTTTAGTAACCACTATCTTATTAAACGGGTATCTTAAACATGGATGTTAAATTACCAGTAAGTTTACATACAGGTATAATCTATCGATGCATCTAATTGTTAATGCTAATTATAAATATATTTACAAGATTAAAATATTCTAATTTTTAACATACTTTCAATTTCAGCTGCTCTCTTTCTAAGTGTTGATGTTTGATACTGATAGTTCCAGTATCGTACCCTTCCATCTCATCAAATATCGCACCCCATTCGTACTCTCCCTTCTCCAAAAACGTCACCCCTAGTTTGAAGACTTTAGACTTGCCTGCATCGATGTAGTCTTCTATGCTGAATTGCAGGACACCATTGTATAGTATTTTTTTCTCGATGGAGAACGAAGACGATCTACAGATTGGAACATGTCTGATCATACCGTTGATGGCCTCCTTGTTTCTATTGGTCAATTTCAACTCGATGGTGTAAAATTCATAAAGTTGGATATTCTCATAATCAACAGGCTCACCAGCACAATGGTGTAAGCTCAAGGAAATTCCAACCTTTTCCACTTCCAATGCACTCACCATCTTAGATGATAGTCGAATGCTACGAAGATCAATCGTCCCTGCTCTACCTGCGTACATTGAATTAGAGACTGAGTCAGGGATCTTCCACTGCGCATCCATTCTCTTAAGTAGCTCATCCCTGTACCAAAAGGCATGTCTGATGAATCTTTGCTCGGCCTCTGGAGTCTTGGTATCTAAAATAAACTGCTTGTTTCGCAAACTTGGAACGCGACGATCTAAATAATCGTAGCTGAAATCCATTCTCTTGATAGGTATCAATATTCTAGCATTCTTTTTTGTTGGCAAGGTCAATGTTGTCGAGAATGTGTTATTTGATGATGACGAATGGGAGTTTTCAAGATACTGGTTATCGGTACTCACTAGCAACGATTGGAATGTCAGTTGAATAACTTCTGTCCATGAGTTGATGAAATCCAACGCAAGCAAGCAAAAATCGGACATTTCGTTCCCTTTTTTGGTCATCAGGTTCAGGTACTTCCAGCAACTACCCTCGTTGTCTTCCGCAATTCTAGTACTTGAGGATAGGGGGATAATGTCACAGCCAACTAATTCAATGCTTGGATACACAGTAACTTTGACAGGGATGTTAATTTTTCTCGAAAATTCAACTTTTTCTTTGGATCTTTGATGAGAATATTCCAACAGCAAAGAAGCCTCCTTGACACCACGTTTACCCCATATTTCCATCTCCAATTTAAATTCGGTATTTCCTTGGATCTTGTTCATGTCACCCTTATTAAGAATTCGGAACGGCTTTTTGTCAATCAAGTAGTATTCAATTTCGTAGATCTCGTTTGGTGGTAGTGATTTGCTCGATAACAATTGATTTAGCGGCTCGATAGTGGAATCCAGAAACTTTGATGTCATCTGGTTTATCTCAACGTCGGAAGAGTTCTTCAAAACTATTTCAAATCTCTTGCTTTCACCTTCCAATAGCATAATCCAACGATTATTCAACTTAACATCGACTAACGAGAGCAAAGGTTGTTCGTATAGCACTTTGGATGTTAACAGCTTATTGTTATCAGATGACTCATTTATCTCTTTAAATGAGTTTTCTGCTTTGAAGCTCTTTACTTTGGATATTTCAACAAAAATATGTTCTTTACTTGTAAAGAGTTGACTCTTACATGAACAAACGGTAGCTCTGATACCGTTTATTTTCAACGTTCCGTAATCCTTCGGGACGAGATACACCGATATCGGCGTGATAGATCTTGGTTTTAAAATGACGGATATTTTGCTTTGTGCAGATTCTAGTCTTTGCTTCCTAAAGTTGATATGTGTCCGCAACTCAAAGTCGTCGACAGTTGATATCTTCAGTTCTGATAGTTCTACTTCAAAGGCAAACGGATTTCGCAAAGTTATGACAGCATCGGCTAACTCGTCCTGAATCAGTTGATCCTTATAGTACCCCTGGAGCTCAATTCCCTGAAAAATCTGATCATCCCAGTAAACAAAATTGGTTTTCTCGGATTCGCTCATAAAATCTTTAATTAATCTGTAAATGTTAACCTGCTCGTTATCGCTCATTATCTTGTAAAAATCACGTAGTATAATTGAACCGTACTTGATCACCCCATCAGCATACTTGATCTGCCGAACAAATGCAAGCACGAGCATTATAGTCTTTTTCTGCAATATATTTACAGATAAGGGATGCAAATCATCTTCGGTCCTAATGCCATAGGTTTTCAGAAATGAGTCTAGCAATTCGTCTATATTCTCGCTCACATAGGTATTCTTAGGGTCAAGAACGTCAAATGATACGGTCAGATGAACCAGTTCACCAAACAGTAGAGCCCTTTTCCTCGTCAGACCCAGCTTTGAATAGACCGATATCATGGAATTGTAAATTTTGTATTTCTGAAGAATGGATAGATCCTTAAATTGTTCATTGAACAAATCGCTAGCCAGATTGTGAATTTCAGAGAGATACATATCATTACCACCGCTCTCATCTATTGTTCGTCTGTCTCTATGGTATGGCATATCGTAGATAATCTCTGACAGAGTATTTGTACCAAATGTATCTGAAAGGTTCAAGCATGTTAGTAGCTTGATGTATCGGAGGTTTGTCTCAGAGAATATCACTTGGGGAACGTAATCTTCCGTCTGTCCGATGGTCATTTTGTATAGAGATAATACTTTGTTCATTATCTTCACAATCATGTCAGGAATAGATTCTAACGGGTACGATATTGCCTGGTTTGGAACGGTTGCCATATTGTTGGTGTTAGAGATAAAGGAAGAACTCTGAAAAGATGGTCTAGGCGATGCGCTGGGTGATGGAGACATGAATGGCGATGTCACCGTATCTTTGGTGTTTTCAATAATCGATAGTATGAAAGGGGGCAGTTGAAAAGGTGCCTCGATGTTCGTTAGCAGGAGCATACAAACAGCTAGACCATCCAGTGCAGATGCCAACCAGAGATAATCATGGGCAAGCTTTAAGTTGTAAATAGCCTCACAAAAATCGGTTAAAGAATTTTTGAGATTTCCTGCAAGCATATAAAAATTGGCGGAGATCTTGAGTCTTCTCCCTTTCAACTTGAACTGTTTAATCTTATCCTGATTGATATCTAAGGTGCCAGAAATTCTCCGCTTTTGCTTCTCCGTTAAGGAACTTATTGGCCGCATTGAAGAGTTTCCAATAATCGTTCCTGGTGATCTGAGTGTAACATGCTGATATGCAGATGCATATATAGACATTGAGTCCAATAGCGTTGTCGATAGATCACATACTGAGGTTTCAATGCTATCAAAATTTTCACTTACTAGATGTGTGAACTGGTTTTCAGTTGTGAAATCCGGTGGGCATCTGAACACCAGAACGGAGTGTGACGTTGCATTCGTAAATTCTTTAGTTAATTCCTCTAGAATATTGTTGAGTAGGTCATCGGACAAGTCTGGATTCCAATGGGTTACTCCAATGATTCCAAAAACTTTTCTGAACGGATCAAAATCTTGTAGGAAGATTGATTCGGCATCATCTGGCTGTGTGTTAAAATTGTAAAATATTCTGCCTGTAGGAAAAGCCTGTGGGTTAAATATTCCCTTACTAGGTAATAAATCTACCAACCTAACTTCACTGACTTTCTTTAGAGCTTGTAAGTATGTATCAAACTCTGATGCTTTCAAATTATTCACAGGAACAACGGAAAACTTCACACGTGATGGTGAGACAAAAGAGTATGGGTCCAGATCCATTGCAACTCAATTCTAATCCAATCAATTATAATTGGATTATCTCGGAGAAAATCAAATTCAAATGTTGAATGAAACACAGTTGTTTTTTGGATCTTGCAACACCATTTGTAATTTTCAGGTTACAGTCTTCGATCCAGTGATAGCTTGCAACTTTGCAAGTTGCAGTTCGACTAGTCGCGAGTCGCGACTCGCGCACCGCCAGACTGCCAGCTGTTTTGCCAAGCGTCCACGGTCGATGCCAGAATCCAGATGGCCCCCCAAGCTCGCGCCGTTCGACCAGGGGTGTACAAAACACCTTTGTCAAAGCACATCACGTGACCAAATGTGTTGTAAAAATTTTTAAAATTTGTGAAAATACTTATTGATTATATAAGTATTTTGCTTATTATTAAGTTTGCATGTAATTCTACAATACGAAAATATATATATATATATAATAGCCAGAATTGGTGAACTCCAAGTCACCGGATATTTCTGTGTGTCTACAGCATGTACCCATACTAATTTCGCGGGGGACACCCACAGCTAATGCTGTAGACACATGTAGACTTGGAGTTCACCAATTCTGACTATAAATATGAATCAAAATATCAGATTATATAATCAAATCAGAACTCCTGCGTTCGACGTGAAGACTGAGCGTGTCGCGTCGCACTACCTTTTTTTAAGATTCAGGCCTCCCTTTTTCGAAGTACCACAGTCACCAACAGCCTCACTCAAGCAATTAAGAACAAAGTTGTTTAACTGCAGCTACATGTTCAACGCAGAACGCAGTTCTTGGTAGGAAAAATGTGAATGTCTGTACCATTTTTATGCATAATCTCATAATTTGGGAAAAGTTGCTTTTTGAAACCAGCCTGGAGTAGTTTTTCCAACAATACTCTAAAATGCATCAAAGCAGCCACTGGGAGCAAGAGTGATACGCAGTAATAACGTTGAATTGGCGTACTAGTTGTTACCAAATGCAGCAGTTACGTTAGCAAAGGGGCCAGATACCGAAAGAGCGCCACAAAATCTGGGAAAGCTTGTGGATTGACAGTCAAATCAAAATTCATATCAACGCCAGTATCTAGCATGAACACAGAACTACTGAACATCTAGGACATCATGTTAAGCATGGGCTTTGTATGTGTTTCAAGCAGGTCTCCAATCAAGTTTCCATATATGATATAATGTTTATCATTGCAGCTGAGTTAGTGAGCATAACCTCGCCAATTTCAGATGCTGGTGCTAAGCTTATTACAAAATTTGAGTGTAATGAGTTTTTTTCTATAGTTTATATTTATTGTATTTCTTTTCTTGATCCTGATTCTATTTTGTGAATTGGTGCCATCCTAATTTTGATTTGGATATGGAATTAGAGAGGCACACCTCGCGAACCTGGTAACATGCCTTTTTTTATGATTGAAGTAGTTGTAACTTGTGGTTCATTTGTGGAGAGCCCCGTATTAAATCATTTGCGGCATAGGCCGGTCATCTGGTTTCGGTGATGACGCTAATGGTTCTCTCGCAAATGTTTCAGGGAGAAAAACCATAGTCGGTGTATGGTGGCTCAAAGTGTCATACAATTCATTCTAATAGTCCATATGGGGTTGGTTGCCAATACATAGGTGGCAGGCAGCTAGACCAAAGAGGTCACTATACGATGATTGAATATAATAATCGCCTTATATATAATATGTATATATATGTATTTTCAGAGAGATAATCATGAGTAATGTCTTGCTGAGAGAATTATTTGGGCTGCATGATTGATCTTAACAAGTAGCCATCATCAGTCATATTTCGATATCTCAGGCACCAAAAAACTTCCGGAAATTGGCATGCGCTATCAGATAGTGTATCTCAGATATACATGGATTACATCTGGAAATGTCTGCTCTTAGCAGAAGTAGAGTATATGCCGAGATTCGACCCATCTCTGGATATATATATATGATCTTCTATTATCATCACCAAAGTATAATGCACCCAGTAGCGAAATCCTCCATAGAGGGTTGTAACTTGTTCTCTCACTTACAACCTCAAATATGGATTTTGGGATGCTCCGCCACAATGAAGCTGCCAAAATTCTTTTCCCATATTATCTACCGAAAAATGGTCCTTTACTACTATAAGTAGGTTTTAGATCCATATCCGCTTGATGGAAACATTTCAACATATTATAGTTTTTTAAAAAAATGTGAACCGGTTATTTTTATATGTTGCTCTTCACAGATATATATATATATAGTTAATATATTATTATCATTCTCTGTTGACAAAATATATATATATATAGATTTATACTGAAAACGAAACAGCTATAAATTGCCAGAAATGGAATCGATCCGAGATCAAGGGAGGGAGGCTCAGTCACCGCGCGCAGAGTGAAACGGTGACTGAAACCAGCCGTCAGTCGCCGATTGTGGCTCGCCGTGACGGAAAATCTCTAGGCACAGCGCCTTGCGGGTTGACGTGTTTCGAAAGGTGATCAGCTTGTTCCAATTGTTGGCAATTTATTATATATAATAATTCTGGAAGGCTGAACGCTACGCCTCTAGAGTTATATATATATATATATATATTGATTGAATTATATATAGATCAACTGAGATAGTAATTGCATCTAAATTGATTTGAACTCGAATCGCTATATAGATTTTATATATATATATATATATATATATATATAGCGCAGCGCCTATATTTGCGTCTGTATCATCCAAGAATCGTGTTGGTCACTGCACGGTCATAACGTAGTATATATATATATACGTAGCGCCACACTGCGCGGGACAGAGTCACAGGCAGGAGCCATGTCGCACAGTGCACAGCGGGTGGCAAAGTAGAATCTGAAGCGCACTCGCCGCCCCTGCGTACAGCGAGACTGACCGGGGAAGCAGCTATGGGGCAGGGTGCGGCTTGTTCACGCATGTACGTCAATGAATTGTGAGCTCATCCAATTTCATGTCGGAATTGGCTTCGACTGCAGCAGTTACACGTACGGCCGGGGAGCTTTTTCGTATAAATAGTTCGATATATCCATCGCAGCTTTTATAATTAGTTCTCGTTTACTTTCAAATTGATGTTGCATTCATTTTTTTAACCTTCAGTTATCAATTGAACTTTTTTGCTATTAATCTCCAATATAATGTCCGCTAACGATTTCTACAATTCTGGTGAGAAGGGTGAATACAAGCCAGAACAGCAACAACATCAACAACAACAACCCCAAGGTGAAGCAGGTGAAAGAGGCTTGTTAGCCACCGTTGTTGGTGGTGCCGCCGGTGCCTATGGTGGTTCCAAGATTTCCTCTCAACACTCAAAAATAACTGGTGTCTTGGGTGGTATCGTTGGTGCTGTTGCTGCTAACAAGATTGAACACAAATTGGAAGGAAAGAACAATCACCATGGCGACTTTGGTGGTCAAGGTCATCATGGTGGTCCAGGTGGCCCGGGTGGATTTGGCGGTCCAGGTGGTCCAGGTGGTCAAAGAGACTTTGGTGGTCCGGATGGTCCAGGTGGTTTTGGAGGTCCAGGTGGTCAAAGAGACTTTGGTGGTCCAGGTGGCCCAGGTGGCCCAGGTGGTTTTGGAGGTCCAGGTGGCCCAGGTGGTTTTGGAGGTCCAGGTGGTCCAGGTGGTCCAGGTGGTCCAGGTGGTCCAGGTGGTCCAGGTGGTCAAGGTGGTCCAGGTGGTTTTGGGGGTCCACAAGGTGGCAGATGGTAGATATAAGCGATCCATTGATTTGAAGTTGAATTTTTAACGAGGTATGTATGTATGTTTTTATCCTTCTTGTGTCTCCCTTTCTATGTCCATTCTTTCATCCACTTTGAGTTAACCCTTGTTGAGACCTTGTTGCTCTATTCATGAAAATTTAAAATAAGTTTGTGTTATAGTTTCTTCTCTGAATGATAAGCTCATTGCAAATTTAAATAGTTTAGAATTTCCTAACCCCGCTATGGTCATCCTCCCTCCTTGAAGCTAGAAGACTTGAAAGGCGTACCTTTTTGAACACTCTCGCATATTTGAAGAAAAGAGTTGATAATTAGTCAAGTTTAGGTAGAAATTAGGTTTTATTTCCCTGACTATATTCAACACCAAAGCTATTGTTTTTTTGCTTGCTGTCTGTAGTTTTCTCTCAGTTTTCTCTCTACCCTTACCCTGATTTACCGAAGATCGTAATTTATTCTTACCGTGTTGCTCCCTTTTATTAGAGAAGACACCCCTGCGTCACACCATATATGTCCGAATCTCAACATCTAAATATCTTTATTACATAAATTATTTTCGTTTTTCCCAGGCATGTTAAATGCAGATCATTCCTATTTGAAATGTCCCATTTTAGGCAATTATCAGATTTAAATTAGAATAATGCTAATAATTAATCTTTATTCTCTGTAAAGTATCATTAATAAGAGAAGGCAGCGACGCTTCGGTACATATGCGCTACTAAATATAACATACAGTTTTCAGATTTTTACCTATACATTCTCATATCGTAAGCCGAGTAATATAGTGTCTCCTAAGATATATATAAAGATTTGTCTCTTAATTTATTTCATCTGATTTTCGAAAGCTGTTGTCTAGACCCACGTCAAGCGAATTTCCAGAAAGTTGAACGGTGCAGAAGTAGAAGGCACCCCAGGTCCAGTCCATATGATGACGATGATTTAATTGTTTTATTAGTTCAGTCCGTTTATAATAATAAAAATATTTTTATATATCTAATACTCTCGCAAGTTGCTCATTTGTTATGCAGTAGACTTATCAACGAATTATTTAATCAGGGAGTATTACAACGGCTAAACAAAGAAGCCAAGTTCTCCACTCCGGTGAAAGCGATTCCACTGAATAAACTACAGAAAAAGGATTCAAAAATCTAGCTTCAAAGTTACATAGGTTAAGGAGTCAGGTTGGAAATTGTAAAGAGTATCGGGACAGCGTGAACTTGAAGAGGAAAAAATGCCAATGTGGAATCGTAGATATGGGTTGCACGTGTGCCAACTGATTGCGATCTCTTGGTAGCAAATCTGAGGTGGATGGTGACAGCAAATGCATTGTATGACCCAAAACAAAAAGATAATCCAGGTATTGGAAGATACAGGATTAAAACTGTGAAGAGAAAAGAAGAAAAGGAGGAAAAGTGAGGAAGATTAAAGGGATAAAGAGATGAAGGGATGAAGGGAAAAAAAGAAAAAGAGAGAAGAAGGTTAAATCGATTTCAAAAACAAAAAAAATAGTTGGAGTTTAAAGTGGATTTGAGTTTTGTGTTTTATTATAAAAAGGAAAAGATATGATCAAAGGCGAAAGTGTGGTGGCTTGCAACTAAGAACAGAACAGGCCCACAAAAAAGAAAAAAAAAAGACAATTAAATAAACAGAAAAGATTCCATACTTAATAGAAGAGGAGTGTAGGGTGTAGGGTTCTCACAAGCATGCTGAAAAGATTCTTTTAATTTAAAGGAATTTTTGGGTAGTTGAGAAATTAGGGATAAAAGAGATCTCGTTAACTGTCCACTAAGGTGGCCACTCTAAATCAATCAAAAGAAACAAAGGGTGCTTAAAAGAAAGATACAAACAATGTCCAAGATATTCTTCATAGGCAACCTCAAAGGAGAATAACTAAATAGAAATTTATAAGATATAAACTTTAAGAGAGGGTTGCATTCTCTGATAAAAGGGATAAATTTGTCAAGAATATAGAGATGACAAACAAAAAAAAACAAACAAACAGATAACCTCATCTAACTAACCCGTCTCTGACAGTGGAGAGGACCACCTGGCCTCATAGTGAAGAATACCTTTTCCTGGTATTGATTTTCTTTTGATAAATTTTCTAGTACTAAATTTGCAGGGCCTCCCTGTGGACAGTTAACCAGATATCTATCATCTGGAATTTTTCCGAGCGGCATTAAAAACCCCTAAGGAAAAAAGTCTTTCTCCGCTTACTTCTGGCTTTTTCACAGCATTTTCAGCAGGAATCATCTTTTTTTCTGTACCTCTAGCCAGATTTGAACCGTCGACCTTCGGTGCTGATGATGGAATTGATTTATTTTCATGGTGGTTCAGCCCGTTTATGAGAGCAAACACCGCTATAGAAATATATATATTGTTGTTGTTGTTGTTGTTGTTGTTGTTGTTGTTGTTGTTGTTGTTGTTGTTGTTGTTGTTGTTGTTGTTGTTGTTGTAATTGATATATATATACATATATATATGAAATATATATCCACTCCTAACATAGCTTATACTGCTATATAACCGAGCACAGCACATCCCCAGAAGGCGCTCATAGAGACCCTCAAGCAGGATTACCACCAATGGCTTGCGCCATGACTCATGAGGAGCACCATGTCCGATCGACTCGGACTCCATGAGGCCTACTCCATCTATACCACCGTTAAAACCCACAACCGTCTAAAACCACACCCTGAAGTGTGTGCATCGCAATAGCAACGATATTAATCGCGGATGACCCTCGAGGCTCGAACCAGCGACCTTTGGCCACCGTATAGATTTAGTTTTAGGGTTGTTGTTGTTGTTGTTGTTGTTGTTGTTGTTGTTGTTGTAATTGATTTATTATCATGGTGGTTCAGCCCATTTACGAGAGCAAACACCGCTATAGAAATATACATACATATATGAAATATATATCCACTCCTAAAGCCAACATTAGTAGGGTAGTTTTATCCTATTATCAATGAAAAAAACCATTCATTATCGTTTTTCTGCGTTTATGCGAGCAAACACCTCAATATTCGTCATTTTAGAAGCAAAATAGATGGGACTAAATAAAATGGATAGTAATAATTTACGTTGATAAGTCTTCAACATGCGGGTTTAGCTCAGTTGGGAGAGCGTAAGACTGAAGTTCTTAAGGTCCTGAGTTCGATCCTCAGAAGCCGCATAATTTTTTTAATTTTTTCAATAAATGAATTTTTTCCCAAGATTGATAACGTATATGAATTAAACCTTTGTTTTTCTGGTACACTTTACTGGAGACTAGTCCTCCTGAACAGACGACGAGCTATTATCGATTGAGAATTGAACCTCAGACTATAAGGTTGTACAATAGCTTTCTGATTTTCAACCATCTTTGGTTCGGATTACAGAATGCAAAAGGTGTAACTTTTGCTTTTCGAATTTGAAATGGATTGGCCAAAAATTACTGATCACCACAAACTGGAAGACTACATAGATGCTGTTCTCTAACGTGAAAAGAATTCAAAATGTATCAGCTGGTTGCAATCCGGCAGCGGGCTAGGCTAGGCAAAGCTAGTGCTGTTCGCCCAAATTTCTTGGACACCAAGGGCACTTCTTCCCTAAGAGATCAGAGATATCCGGATTCCCACGTTTTCTTCATATCCTCATTCAAATTTGGTGGGTGAGTTTTTTCTGCCAAAAAGTTATAAGATGTAAAATTTAAATATGACATTCGTCGTCTGCTTGATTTTCAGCACTCTTGCTAGGATATTGAACGTTGACAAAATCCTTGGGGTCAACGTTTAGCGTGATGACCAAGTGGGCCCACATACAGAGAGCAGATGCCGCCTAAGAATTAATTTAGGTTTTAACAGCACTCTCTTCCAGTTAGATACTCGTGATCTAGACTTGCTTTGGTATCCCCATCAAAGCCAGTCGCTGGGGATAAATCAAATCAGGGAATCGTGTAAAGTTGAAGATACCAATCTGGAGTTGACGTGATCGATAGATCATGTTGCGCATATTGCTAATAGCGTTCCTATAGATAGAACACAGATTCTTGTAACGAAGCTGTAGCCTGCAGCCTGCACAGTAGAGGCAGCTCGCAGGAAATTGATCCCAACCAAACCCCACACACAGGCTACAACCTGAAGCTACGGGCCACGGCCTACTAGTTCCAACACGCACTTGCCACTGGGGCCCGTCGCGGCGTGGGGGGCACCCTCGATTTTGAATCTCGATCGACGCCAGCGAGATCGGCCGCGGCGGAACTTGGAAGTTGGACGTTCAAACTTCAGACAAAAGTAGAACATTTGTCGAGGCACTTGAAAGTTCAAACGGGCCGGCAGGTCGTGTGGTTACGTAAGCACCACCACTGTGCAAAGCCAGCGTTCACTGCTCACAGACGCCCAGCCGCCAGCGAGCGACGCTCACTCTCACTCTCTGTAGACTGTGCTCACATTCTGGACGAAAATGCTCGCAGCTCCAGGAAAGGAAAAAAGGCCTTTGATGTACAGGCAGAATCAACGCCAGCTCCACTTGACATAGCTTTCACCGTTACCCCGTTTCTGTATACTTGCTTCTGTATAGCAGATCGATACATTTTTTACATACAGTATCGTCTTCATTTGTGTCATTTTTGATAGCACTCAACCACCTATTCTTGCATAGTGACCGCAGTATACTGAGCTCATTTCGAACAGTTGTACAGCAGCCAACGCTTTCATCATCAAGCTCTATTTTACGCCCTACACATAAGGAGAAATCACTAGCATTACTAGCCATTGCTATACTTGTTTCTGAAATATCTGTTATCGGTTAGGCTATATCTGCGGTTTTTTTTTAAAATCTTCAAGTGGCACCTATAGTTTGGATCGGAATCGACAACCCTATCTGGTCATAATTCCTAAGGAATTTTACTCAATCGAGTCCATATTAGTTTCATGCTATCTTAACTAACGTCTGATATCATTTAAACAAATAGATAACAAACGTACAGAACGGGGGCAAATTTATAAATCGAATTGAAGGTTTTCCTCACCAAACCTTATTGAAGCTAAGCCATTATTATATACACGGATGTCAGCCAACTCTACAACAACAGGTGAAAGGCTTCATACAGAACCAATTCATTCTTTGCAGCCCAAGAAGAAGGGCAAGAAGAAGAGTAAGAAGAAGAGAGTGACTACTACAGCCTCAAGTACCAATCATTCCGACATGAAGGTTCAAGTGCAGCTCAATGACGTTTCAGCAGATTATCCAACTTCAAGGGTGATAAAGAGAAGCCCGAATGGTGACGTCATAGTCACTGAACTACCTGAAGACGATCAACAGCAGTATCATCAACAACAAAAACAACAACAACAACAACAACAGCAGCAACAACAACAGCAGCAGCAACATCACAGTCACCATCATAACCACGGTAGTCAAGGCAATGATGAAGAAAGATTCGATGAGGATTTCTACGATGAAGTGGAAGATGCATACGAAAGATGGGAACAACATCATCAATGTGATCATGAAGATGACGAGCATTCCATTGATATGACTGAAGATGACGATTATGAAAATGGTTGCCCACATCATCATCACCATCACCACCATTATCATCATATACATGACGACGACCAAGAGGAAGATGAGGAAGATGCACATCATCATGGACATGATCACAACCACAGCCATCGGCAAAGACCCCAAGAGCAGTCTTTACAACGACAACAACAGATTATTCATCAACAATCCAAAAACCCTGTCTTTGGAAACTACCTTTGGAATTCAAATACAAACCCTGAAGAGAAGGAAAAGATTAAAAAATTTTGGCTCAGTCTTCCCGACGAACGTAAGATGTCAATTATTCAGATCAGTAAAGATGAAGTACTGAAAGTGATCCGCGAAGAACAAAAAGTGAGTTGTAACTGTAAGGTCTGCGGAAATAGAAAAGTTACCTTGGAAAGAGAACTCGAGAAACTTTACTACGGCTATTACAATGTGAGACGGTTAGCATCGGGAACAATGGATGAACCACAAGTCAACAAAAGTTTAATCGATTCTCTATTGGGAATCCGTAACTTCCACCCACAGCAACAACAGCAACAACATCAGATGCAATCTCTTGAAGGACTTCCTACATCGGGTCCAAATGGAGTCGTCAAAACTGTTGCTGAAGACTTACTCAACAACGAAGGCCAGAAGTTCATCGATATGGTTGAACAACTGGATACCGAAAGAAATGGACGAGAGAAGTTACACACCATCCCTGGCGCATTTCCTTTGCCCAATGATGGAAGCCAACATTCAAACTCTGAGCTCAAGGCAGAGTTCGAGTACGACAGAAAAAATGAGAAACGTTATAATGAACAAGACCATGATGATGAGGACGATGGAGTTGAAGATCACGAAGTCGAGGATGAGGATGAAGAAGGTGACTATGAAGAAGATTATGACGATGAGGAGGAAGAAGATTACATCAATGAAGATGACGAAGAAGATGTGGACGAAGACAACTTTGACGAGGAGGAAGAGGATGATGCTGAAAGGCGTTTGGAAGAAACTTACAAAATGCTACAACTGATTACATCGAAAATTCTTAGAACTAAGTTGATGTCTGCCTATAAGGAAAAAGTTGCAGAAGACAGCACCAGACAATTGATCGAGGAGTTGGAGGCTGAAGAAAAGAGAAAGAAAGAGAAGGAGGAAAAGGAAAAGAAAAAGAAAGAGAAGCTAAAGGAGAAGAAGCGGTTGCTGCAGCTGGCAAAGGAGGAAGAGAAGAAAAGAAAAATGGACGAGAAACTCGAGCAAGAGAGGCTCATGAGGGATGAGCAGAAGAGAAAAACGGAAGAAGGACGTAAGAGAAAGGAAGCTGAACGTAAGAAGAAAGAAGAGGAGACCAAAAAGAAGAAGGAGGAACAAAAGAAGAGAAAAGAAATTGAACAAGAACGATTGCGTAAGGAGAAAGAGGAAAGGGAGCATAAGAAGCTCGAAGAGAAGTTGAAAAAGAAAGAGGAAATGAGAAGGAAAGAAGAAGAGAAACTTCTAGCCGAGAAGATGAGATTGGAAAAAAATAGGGAAAAGAGAGAGAAAGAAGAACAGGAGAAAATAGCACTTCAAGTGGAGCAGGAAACCTTGGAACGGTTGAAACTGGCATCCATTGAAGAGTCTAGCCTCCCTGAAACGAATTCCAAGGAGAGTTTAGAATTGGCCCATCAACATGACCAATCAATAACGGCCGATAGTGCTTTGATACAACAAACTTTGAATTCTTTACAATCGTTGCAATCCTCTGTGTCCCAGCCGTTCTTGGATAACAATTTGAACCAGTTCCTCTTGAGTTACAACAATCAACAGGCTCCTAATGTCAACGTTCCAAATCCTCAGCATTCTACCATACATCCACCACCCGGATTCTTACCAAATTCATCGAACCTTCCATCTTCTTCCATCAAGAGTGGTAATGGTTTTGGATTCCCTTCGAACACTCTTATGGATATTTCTCTTCCAAGTTTGGATTTAAGCTTGCCTTCGTTGAACAACTCCAACAGTTCCCCTTGGGCATTCCAGCCATCCCAGTTGGGTAATGGACTGGGGTCCAACCTGTTAAATTCGAATACTCAACCAACGTCTTCATCTATATTTAGCTCGCGCTTTTTACAGCAGTCCCAAAATGATGTCTCTGAACCACAAACTCAGTCTCCTCCTCAATCCAGACCTCACATCCAACCTGATGCTAGACTACAGCAACAACAAATTCAGATGCATTCTCAGGCTCAACAGCTAGCTGACCATTCGATTGCTCCTACAGAACAACAGCAACATCAACGCCATTCATCTCCACCAAGGTCATCGTCATCATCGTCGACTCAACCTACTCAACCTCCAAACGGATTTTTGACCAGAAACAACAGCAACCCTAGTGCACTGTCCAACATAGGTCCATTTGCTCCCGGTGGCCAGTCGTCTATTCTGTCGAACCCAGGGTTTTTCCCTAACGATCTCGGCCCTAAAGTTGGTGGAATCTCTGTTGAGTCCGGTATCTGGGGAACTCAAAAGCCCAAGGTTGCTGATCCAGGGTCAAATACCACTAGCCGGAACAATTCTATCTGGGGTTTGACTCCAACGATAGCTTCAGCCACTCCTCAGTTGACCGCTCCGCTACCATCACTTTGGAACAACAGTACAGCTACCAATTCTACGAACACGGGCATTCAGAGAGATGTGATTAACTCAAACCATTCCAGTGTTTCTGCTCCTGGTGGATCACCGGGTGATCATGGTTTGAGTGGCTCCGCAATCAATTTCAATGAGTTGACGGTTCAGAACAACGAGAGGATTCAGATTGAGGCTCTCAAAGTGTCTGCAAAGTTGCCTACTGAGAATACTTCCTACTACTCTTGCCAGTTACTTTACCATTACACAAGACAGTCAATATCTGCGATGCTACCAAACCTCACCTTTGAGCAATTTATCTTGGCTTTAAGTTATCCTTTGGGTTCCACGCTTGGCGTTTCTTTTGATATTGTATTTGATGATTTGGGAAATGCTGTCTTTGTTAAAATATTGGTGTCCAATAGTGATAACTTCCAGCAATTTTCTCAACCACAAGAGCAACAGCAACAGCAGCAGCCTCAATCACAGCCCCAACCACAACAACAGCAAAGATCGATGCTACCCCAACTGAATAATGTAAGTAATCAGACGTTAGCAAATGGACCGACATCGCTGGATGTAAATGCACAGTTCAATTCATCTTTGCTTGGTGTGCGGGTTCCTGCATCATCACCGTTTAGTATGTCTACATCGACTACAAACGGATTTATCGAGAACGGACTGCTGGACACTTGGGGTACTGGTTTCCGTTGATGTCAATTAGTTTCAATTCGTTCATTTATTCATCGTATATAGCGTTTTTACCAATTTTTATTACTTTTAGCCACAGTTTATGTAAGCACAAACCGTATTGCTTCCCATACTTATTACCGAGAGCATGGCCGTGCATATTTTGCAAGGGAGTAGAAGTTGGCAACCAGAAATTAATGTACTAAAAATAAGTCTGAGCAGCGAGGGCTTGCAAATTGGTAAACAAACCGGGCAAGCGACGCGACGGTGGCCGCCCGTGTCCACAATTTGCAAACAGCGGTAGAAAAGTTAGAAGTTAGAACAGTAGAAGCGACGGCTTCACTCACAAGACGAGGCGAGGCGAGAGCTTGAAATTTCACAGGTCTGCTGTATTTTTTTGTTCACCTTTGCTGGCTGGGAACTTGGAAGGCTTTGGCAGGGGGTATAACCGTACGTTCTGGGCCCGTCTACATTACCTCGTATATATATATATATTTCTGTACCATATATTCCAGCTTACACTCTCCTCAGCTTTATTACTTCACATCCAATATCAACACCAGATCTAGGGTTTTGTTATCGTCCATCATCTTCACTGCAAACAACCCGCTCCAGACAGGAATTCTTCTCGGTCGATTGCCTGACTGCATCTACTTTTTTATAGGCCAGCTTTCCTTTTAACAACAGTTAAAAACACTAACGATCAAATCATCTTTTTACTGAGTTGGTTTTCTTACTTTAAACTTATTGCCAGATACCAGCTAATTCAGAGGATTGTGTTTTTTGAAATCAGTTTTTGACATCAGGTCTACGTTTCGACTCGAATATCGCTATTTCTCCGTTATTTTTATTCTCAATTTTTAAGGAGAAATTCACTGTACTAATATCAAAATAGAAAAGAAGAAAAGGATATTTCTTTAAATATATATATTTTTTTTACTTTACTCTTGGCTTTCATTTCATATCTTTCAATTTGTTGCTCATTAGAAAGGTTAAGACTCTGTTTTTTAAATTGCATTTCCACCAAAACGACGCACCCGCATAGGATTAATCGAATAAACAAATTTGTGAACATCACTAATACTTATATACAATGTCCACAACCAACGTTATCAAAAGAAAGATTGTCATTGTCGGTGATGGTGCTTGTGGAAAGACATCGCTTCTATATGTGTTCACCTTAGGCGAGTTTCCAACAGAATACCATCCAACGGTTTTCGAAAACTACGCTACGGATTGCAGAGTCGATGGGAAACCAGTTAGATTGGCTCTCTGGGACACCGCAGGTCAAGAGGAATACGAAAGATTGAGACCTCTCTCTTACTCCAAAGCTCATATCATCTTGATTGGTTTTGCCTTGAATGCACCAGACTCCTTGGACAACGCAGGGGTAAAATGGGCACAAGAAGTTGCCAGATATTGTCCCAAGGCTCCTATCATCCTAGTAGGATTGAAGAAAGATTTAAGACCTGTTGATGACGGATCAGACCCTAACTATCTCGACAAGTACGTGCCGAAAGAAAAAGGTGAAAAAGTTGCGAAGTTCATCGGTGCTAAAAAATACGTCGAATGCTCATCTTTAACGGGTGAAAACGTCGATGATGTTTTTGAAATTGCCACTAGAGCAAGTTTGCTACTGAAAGAAGAACCTGAATCAGGCTGCTGCCTGGTTGTTTAACATCAAATCTGACAAAAGCAAGTTTTTTTTTCAGTTGTCCTATCACAAGAGAAGCAGTCTAAGAGACGACATAAACAGCAAAGAGAATCGCACGACAACCAGGTTTATTTATTTTTTGCATCCTTTCTTTCATTCATTTCCAACTATTTCATTCTAATTTCTTTCCTGCACAAAAATCACATATATTGTTGAATCATTACCGCTCATTATTCGAAATCTAACAAAAGTTCACGCCTGACTTCAAAACAGCTTACCCCTAATTTTCTAATGAGATCTTCTTTCTAATCTCATGGCCTATTCTTTTTTTTTTCTTTTGATTTCAAGACTATCTTAATGCTATTTTGACTACTATGTATCCCGTATATACGGGATAATCTTAGTGTCATTATAATCCACCTCGTTTCGATTTGCTCCTTACATTCATTTCATATTTATTCTACTTACGTCCGCTCATTTATTTTAATTTCACCTAGTTTTTTTCTTGTTTATTGTTTATTGTTTCTCTTTGCTCTATGTTTAGTTTCTTGGATTTTCTCTCCATCTAATTTTATTCTTCCTATCTGTATTTTTTTGTGACAACTAATGATATAAGCGTAAGTCGTATTTGAATCAGTGCATGCATTCCGCTCAACTGCATGCTGAGGTGAAGCTCCGGCCGTCTGTGTCGCAGGCAGACTAGAGAGCAGAAAATTTTAGAGGCTGGAATCTGGGGAAGGAAACCTTCACAGAAACCATCTTTTTTTTATATCTGTTCAGGACCTTCACGTTACAAAGAGACCATGGGGTTGTTTAACACACTTAATAGACTACCATTATCCCTTTGTATACCTACAAGAAGATTTCTGCAATGCAAACCGACAATCGCAACGTTTTCAACTGAAATATACACTCCCACAGTATATGCTCTCTCAACGGCACCAACCAGAGCAGCCATTGGGGTAATTAGAGTCACAGGTAAAGCTTCATCATACATCTATCATGAACTAACGAGGTCTAAAAAAGAACCACATATCAGAAAGGCAACCTTGAGGAAAGTTTATTTTCCGCAATCGAATCCACCCGTTCTTTTAGACGAAGCACTTCTTTTATTCTTCCAGGGCCCCAATTCTTATACAGGTGAAGATCTGTTGGAAATACACTTGCATGGGGGTAATGCTGTGATCAAATCTGTGCTGAAGGCTGTTGAGAGTTTACACACTCCGTCTATTCCAATACGGTATGCTGAACCAGGTGAATTTTCTAAGAGGGCTTTCCAGAACGGTAGACTAGACTTAACACAAGTCGAAGGAATAAACGACTTAATCCACGCCGAGACCGAAACACAGAGACTTTCATCGATAAGTTCCATGAAAGGTGAGACAAAAGAATTGTTCTTCAAGTGGAGACAGGAAATCGTGAACAACTTTGCGCTTATGACGACGTTGATAGATTTCGGTGAAGATCATGACATCGACGAGGTCGACCAATTGTTTGGACGAGTTGAGACAAATATACGTCAGTTGGAAACGCATATACATCAGTACTTGGCAAAACTAACGAGATCGGAAATATTGATGAATGGGATCAAGCTGACATTGTTAGGTCCTCCGAACGCTGGAAAATCGTCACTCTTGAATGTGATTGCCAACGAGGACAAGGCGATTGTGAGTCACATCGCAGGAACTACAAGGGATGCCATTGATGTGCCCCTGGATATTGGAGGTTTTAAGGTGGTGGTTGGTGATACTGCAGGTATCCGAGATTCCAAAAATGTTATAGAAATGGAAGGAATAAAAAGGGCCAAGAATAAAGTTATCGGTGCTGATATGAACCTCCTTGTCCTCCCGTGCGACGATATTTTGGTAGAGGGCGAGATGGTTGAATTGCTGAAAACTGTGGATAAAGAGAAGTTGCTTGTCATACTTAACAAATCAGATTTACTAGAAGAGAAGAAGAGATCGGCCTTTATTGACGAATTATCCCGAAAGTTATCTATATCCAAAGACTCCTTTATGTTTGTTAGCTGCCATAACAGCGAAGGTATTGAGAGTTTGATCAAAAAGTTAACCTTGAAGTTCAAAGAATTGACTTGGACAGAAAGAGAGGATCCTGTTGTAATTTCCAAAAGGGCCCAAGATATTTTAAAGAATGACGTTCTCCATGGATTTAAAGAGTTTTACAGTTTTGCCGAAGTGCAGGATGTCGTTCTTGCTTGTGAAGGATTAAAGTACAGTATCGACGGCATTGGTAAAATTACAGGAGAAGTGGTAGGAATTGAGGAAGTTCTAGGGGTTGTTTTCTCCAGTTTCTGTATAGGTAAATGATTCATGATGATGGCATGTATATAGTCAAAAAGTTATAATATTTTAATATATGAATTAAACACAAAAGATAGCGAAAAGAGGAATAAATATTGGATACTCCTTGATTAAATATCCATTCTTCCTATAATTATTATTTTTTGATCGAATCAACGTTGGGAGGCATTACTGGAATACTTTTTGAAAGCCTGTTACTATCAGTTTTTGAAGTTTTGGAAGTACTTGTTGACTTGACTGAAGGGTATGGTTCAATTTTAGATTCTCTAGCAATATAACCCGACAACTCATCTCTTCCACTATCTTCCCCACGAATGTGACCAATGTTCGTGTTTACATAGTGGCCTGGAACATTGGTTCTTTCGAGATAACCACCATCAAGGTCTTCCATTACCCAAAATCCTCCTACTCCCCCAAAAACATCACTTACGCCGAACCTTCTTGGTAGGTACGACCTGCCTAGATTGGTCAATGTTGTTGGAAATGGGAAATAGACAAGATAAAATGCAGTTCCGGTTAGGATACCAATAAACGCACCAACGAAAACATCCAAAATAAAATGACGATTATCCGAAATTCTTGAAACACTGATAACCGTTGCCATACCCATTGGATAAATAAGGGATATCAAAATCTTGCCAGCCAAGCCCCGACCATCAAATGCGTTCAATTTGGCAATGGAGAACCAGCTTTGAACCGTCGAGGATGCAAAAATGGTAGATGCGTGCCCACTTGGAAAAGATCTGAGTCCCTCAAAGAGATTATACTTAACAGGGTTCATACAAACATCGATAGTACTTAGAGTACCAATTGGTTGAGAATCAAATGACAAAGGGACGCATCTGCTTAAAAAATCAGGTCTTGGTCTACCAGCAAAGTTCTTGATTAGACAGACAATAAACAACTCACAGGAAATAGCACCAATCATGGCTAACAATGCTGATTGGATATCCCAGGTTTTCCTGCAGAAAGGTAATCTTGTAGTTAAGTATCCGATCAGGACAACAGACAAAATAGGGAAGATTATACCAAGGAGAACAAGAATCCATATAGGTGCAAAAGAGGATTCTTCTGGAATATACATATGCATAATGTTGGTATTTTGAATATCAAAATCAGTTACACGTGGAATACTGAGTCTCCCATAACACGCTGCTACAATTAGAATAGTGATGTAAATTATCCAGTCTAACAGATAAGAAACAAGTGTAGGAAGGGAAATGTCCTTCCCTTTGATCTCCACGAAAGTTTCCTCAAATTCAAATTCCGCACTTTGCCTAAAAAACATTTTTCCAACCGATCTGGGTATGATTCTCTAACTACACGATGCAATGAAGTAAAGGAAAAGGGCAAAGAAAAAACCAAACAAGGAGAGAAAAAAAGGGAACAATCAAAACTACCGTCTCTCCAGCGCTGCCATAATAAAAGCGTGTTCACTAAACACTGCCCTTCCTAAAAGTGGGGAAGCGAAAACGAACCCCTCCAATGTTCATCTTTCGATTAATAGAGACAGTCAATACCTCTGACTGAATTACACCTTCAAGTAATACCAATTGACGACATAAGCTTATATAACAATCATGTTGGGATTATGGGCATTATTTGGTATGTATGAACTGCTTGTAATTTCCAAGTCAAACAAAATACTAACAAAGTCGCAAAAAAGGTGTTGCTGCTAGAGCTTTCCAATTGGGACTAAGACAAGCACCATTATCATATTATCCTTTGGGGTATGTTTACTCAGGAGGATTCTGGGTTGGCTTTGGTTACTTCTTTGACGGATGGGTTGAACAGAATAACTTGTTGCTAGAGAGAAGAATGAAAAAATTACAAGAAACTAGACAGAGAGCTGCAGAGTTAGAGATGACACAGAAGGAGTAAATTTAGATCGTTAAAATCGACTGCATATCTATTAAACCAACCTTCAACATCACCTCCCACTTATTTATTTATTTATTTATTTATTTGATATATCTAGTTATACATATATTTATTCGAACATTTTACTCGTTCTTAATCTAAGATTAATCATAATTACAATATTAAAATATACAAAAAGAAACACGGTCGACTCGCCTGTAATTACTCCTCATTCTCATCGTCCTCTTCCTCCTCAACTCCACTGAAGTTCAAAAATCCGGCGTCATCAAACTCGTTGGCATCCTTATCTTCAGTAAGAGGGTACGTTTCATCAGGCTTATTAGCTGTTTCTCCTTCTTCAAGGTCGGATTCATTTGCGTCGTCGCTGTCTCCTTCACTATCACTACCACTACCACTAACACTACCAGAGTCACCGTCACTCTCTTCGTAGTCACCGTCCATCTCCTCATCGTCTTCAGAGTCACCACCGTTATGCTGATCACCAACAATTTGATCACCTCCAGGTATCAACCTTGCAGCTTCAGCTAATGCACCTGGCTTTTCAACGTTATTTTTCAATTGCTTTTGAGCTTTTAACTCGTCAGTCATTGATTTATCCCTAAATTCTTTGTTCTTCACATATTGATCAATTCTTTCAAATTCTTTTTGATCGATCATTGAAAATTCAAACTTTTCTAGTTTTGGGTTCTGTGCTTCGTCGGTTTCGTCTTTAACATATACCTGTAGTGTCACATTAAAGGTCAATCTCGTAATGGATGTATAGGTTATCGAATCTATGTCCGTGGATTTAAACACTAGAATGGGCTTTTTAAACCCGAAAATGATATGATTGGCTAAAAAGTACAAATATCCTTCTTTTGAACCTTTGTAGGCTTCCACATGGAAACTCTTTGATTCTTTCGAGTCACCGTTGATTAACTTAAAGCCCATGATTTCAAACTGTCTCTGCAAGTACACGATCAAATCAGTTTTTTCAAGTAAAGGACCAAATTGCTCGGTCAAAGAGTCATGGTTGAATTGAATCAAAATAGGATCATTTTTGTATTGGTCTCCCATATTGTGTTTGTATACAATTAGTAAGTTTCTCAAAGCTTTCTTCTCGGGAAATCGGAGACAAATAGCAAACTTGAGGTTTGCTGGAGACAAATCTCTAAGCACTAACTCTGGTTTGGAATCAATTGATTTTGTGAGAGCCAAAAATGGTGTTCTCTCCCCGGGAAAGCAAGCAAAGACCAAGTTAAGCTTCTTCCTCACGGGAGACTGGATCGAGAGCTCTGGTATTTGCAAAATGATATGACATCCGGCCAATGACTCTGGTGGAGGTTCTAAAGCTGAACTACTTGTCTTTCCATCTTCGTTGCTATCCAATTTTCTCTTTTTATTAGAATGATGTTCTCCTACTGTTAGATATTCAACCAAAGCCTTGAACACCTCTTCGCTGGGAGGGTATGCACTAACAACATCCTGTACTTGGATCTTTAGACTTGTTGGTAGGGAGTCAAGAAACGACATGACCGGTGAGCAGAAACACCAAATCCAAAGAATATGAAATTGCAATTTCTGAGCAGGATCGTATCTGCTCTAATAATGTAGTCTGTCACCATACAACGGTCGGTCTTGAGGATTGAATTTATCACTGACGTTTCAAACTCCCCAGGATTTCTTGTAAAACCAGGCGGGCCACTGACAACTTACAACTTACAAGTTACAACTCACTTGTGCGCGCGCCCGCCCGTCGGTGAGCAGTGAGCACTGAGACTCGAGACAGTCGCGACTCTTCTCTGTCTGTGGGCCGTGGCTGTGGCTGTGTGGCTGTAACCTGTCAGACGCGTTCAGTGCGTGTTTTGGCTCTGGCAATGGTTATGGCAGTGGCCATTTGGGGGCTGCAGCCTGCCCATCCTAAGAGCGGGTCTCTAAATCCAAGTCCCAATGCTGGTTGATCACCGACACAGTTATCCGATTTGAAGGTTCTGAAAAGATTGGGGGTTGATATAAGGGCACTAGAGTAACAGTCCAAACTTCATGAATCGTGTCAGAAGTTAGAACTATTAACAGCCTACAGGCTACAGGTGGTTCGCGGTCGATCGACTCGCGGCACCAGCTGAAATTCCAAGTATTTACAGCACTGTTTCTGAACCTGCAGGGTTTGCAGCTACTTTTTGGCCTTATTGTTTCTGCCTTTTGCAGTTGTCTTCTATATCTCTATATATATTATACGGCCGATACAGTTCTCGGGGTGGGTACCTGCCCCCTGTTCCAGTACTTTAAAGATACTTCATCGTTAAAATTACACGCTCTGCTTTGGTTTTCTTCTTTGCCAGACAAGCAGACATCTTGTTTGTTAATAATAGGCAAATCATACAAAATGTCATCTGGTGAGATCTCACTTCCCGTTTTTGAGGATGAGGAATGTAACGACTATCTTCCTCCATCTCCAAGACAAGTTCTCAGAATCGCAATCAATCTCAAAAACTTGATCGACAAGATAATTCCTATCCCTCTTGAGGAAAACGAAATCGTGGCCCAAGATTCTATTATTTTAAACCAGAAGGTTATTGAGGCAGTCCGTGAAGCTGCAGGTGGTTCCGGTATTGGTAAAGGCTCTTCGGCAAAGAGATACCAAGCATGTTTGGTCTTTTGTTTACTCAAAGTCTCAGATTGGTATTGGTCATTGATGCTGAATGAACTGAGTGACGACACGCTATATGCTTCGAGAATGTTGGCAGCTCAGAAGATTGCTGCCATTTTAATTGAAAGCGAAGAGGATGAAAAGTATTTATTCTTGTCGATGCTATGTCACAGATACTCAATTAACTTGCATGATCTTGACAGTGATCCCGAAAATGCGTTGGAGTTAGCCGTTGATATGCACAGCACTTTGATAATTGCTTCTGGTGGCTACCAAAGATGTATCAAATGGCTATGGAGAGGTTGGATTGTTCAATCATCCACTGATTCCTCTGAATACGCATTGTACAAAGGCACTGGCAACCCAAGTTTTGCTTACCACTTTGATCCGGATAGATTGAGAACCCCTTTTTATCAAAATATCGTTGAAATATTATTCTCTGTGCTCTATTTGATCATATACACGGTTATCGTCAACTCTGATACCTCGTCTACCGGGTTAGGTTTCTTAGAGATTCTGTACTACTTGTTTACAATTGCATTTGTTGCAGACGAACTAATTAAATTCTACCACGTTGGCTACTATTACTTGATGTTTTCAAATGTTTTCAACGATGTTATGTACGGCTTAGTTGTTGTGTCCATGATTTTAAGATTCTTAGCTTTGGGTGAAACCAGAACGAACCCTCAAACCGGCGCCAATCTAGATATCATGTCATATAGAATCCTATCTTTAGCTGCTCCGTTTATGTGGATCAGACTTCTGCTTTACTTAGATGTCATCAAATTCGTTGGTGCCATGATGGTTGTCATTAAGAAGATGATGAAAGAATCGTTCATCTTTTTCTTCTTGTTAACTGTCATCATGATTGGTTTCTTGCAGGCATTCCTGGGTTTGGATCAAGCTGATGGTAAGAGAGACTTGACTAGTTTTGTTTTAACCACAATGTTCCAAACTGTTTTGAGCGGTCCAGACTTTTCAGCTGTTGAAAGATTTGCCTATCCGTACGGTATAATCCTATACTACGCATTTACCTTCATCGTTGTGTTAGTTCTATTGAACATCTTGATTGCCTTGTACTCTCAGGCTTATGCTGATGTCGTTGATAATTCGACTGATGAGTACTTAGCTCAATATTCTTCAAAGATTTTGAAGTATGTCAGAGCACCTGATGACAAGATTTTCTGCCCTCCACTGAACTTGATTGAAATTCTCTTCCTAGATATTCCATTGAAGGTATTCTTGAGCAAGAAAACGTTTAATGATATCTGTGATAAAGTTTTGACCGTCATTTACGCACCAGCTTTGTTATTTATTGCTAGTTATGAGATTAAAGTTGCGAAAAGAGTCACATACAACAGAAACCAGAAGTTGCCAGATGATGAAAATGAGATAGATGCTGAATGGGATCTAAACGATGGTTTCAACGAGGATGATGAAGATGGCGAACAACTAAGAGACTCCTTAAGACTCCAGAGAAGAGCGGAAAATGAGGACCCAACATTTGCAAAGGGTTTCAAAAGTTGGTCAGAAAAAGTGGATGCTCTTATCCCACCTATCGTTGAGAGTAAGAATGCTGGTGTTTCTTGGGAGACTTATGAAATATTTAGCAAGATAGATGCTCTATCTGATCTGGTTACGAGTTTGATCGAACAAAACAAAGAGTTAAAAGAGAAACTTGAAAAGCAGAATTGATCTGTTTAAGCGATTTGACAGGGGCGCATTGATACTCGATGTAATTTACAACCATATTTTTTTTTTTGATGACTTTGGTATTTTTCTCCCATTTGTATAGCTCCCTGTATTATGTGCTGGCTGGCATCATAATTCGTTTGTCAATTTTAAGTCTCCGATACGGGAGTTTGAAGTACAACATATGTAGAAGCAAGGGGAACGAATCACGAATCACGAATCACGATCCCTACCGGCCTAACCTGCGGGGAAAACCGCTGGCTGTGCAGCACACTCGACAGTGGGGAAGTCGGTAGTAGTTACTAGTAACTACTAACTATAGGACCCGTAGTTGGTACGCCCGAGGGACGACGATCGACGCGGATGGAGCCGCCTTCCAAGCTCCGGGGTTGGCATGGAGACCGGTGAGCTTAATTTTGCATCCGATGCCGAAAAGCTTCTTTTCCCCATGCTTTGTTGGCCTACTTCATATATATATCATCGGATATATACATACTTACTGCGCTCACGATGGATGGACAGGACCAGGATGTCAAAGATGTGGACGAATACAAGGCACTCACCGCAGTGCTAACTGCACAGTTCAAATACTCTTCTTGGGCACGAGAGCAGATTGTCAGGCCTAGGCAGTTGAAATGGGACTCGTTAACTGACGCAGAAAAACAACTGTTGCCATGGTACGAGACACACACAGAACAACTAAATCATTCGGTTGATTTAAACGACAGATTTTTTACAGAGGTGGCAAGGACGGTGGCGACAAGTTGGGGTGCCAAATCTGATAACCCCCGGGATTGGTACGATTGTACGCATCAAGATTTAGATAAAGTCAGGGGCATTATGATTCAGGCTGTTCGAGAATGGTCAGCCATAGGAGAAGTAGAGAGAGAGGCATCGTTTGGTAGGATATTAAAAGAGTGTGAGCTACTATATCCCTCGGTTCCTAACAGACAAAATTTGGAAGTGTTAGTTCCTGGTGCGGGTTTAGGTCGGTTGGTAATAGAGTTTGTTAGGAGAGGCTTTAAAACGCAAGGTAACGAATTCTCTTACCATATGCTACTAAACTCCAGCTTCATTCTAAATTCGTCATACTATGAGAATAACTACATGATTTGTCCATTCATACACAAGTCATCTAACATTGCAAAGAGGAATGACCAGCTTCGCCAGGTTTACATACCAGATTTTAACCCTGGTGATATATCTTTCATAAATAAGGAATATCCAGATATCCCAGTGGGAGATCTAATGTCTATGGTGGCTGGCTCCTTTGTGGACTTGTATGGACCACCGGATTTGAATAAAATTTCAGATACTTACACAAATGACCCGCAAGCCGCTTACTTTAGGGTTGAAAACGGAGGTAAGTTTGATGTAGTCGCTACGTGCTTCTTCTTAGATACTTCTTCGAACGTGATAGACTACTTGAAATCCATCCATCACACGATGAAACCAGATGGTTACTGGATAAATTTTGGGCCCCTGCTGTGGCATTACGAGGACGATAGTTCTTCTTCCAGCTCTGTAATTATTGACCCAGTGACAGGCCAGCAAAATCATGTTATCACCCCAGTTAAGGGTCTTGAACTAACTCGAGACGATTTATTTTCGTTGATTGAATCGATAGGATTTAAGTTCATCAAGAACGAGTCAGAAATTGAAACCACCTATGGAGGTGATAATAAGTCTTTAGGTTCCTGGATTTACAAGTGCGAGTTTTGGGTTTGCCAAAAAGTATAATTAATGATCAATTGGTTTATCTCTAGCCAATTTTTTTACGGTAGATATATATATATATATATAGATATGGATATACATTTATTCGACTATTTATTTATTTGATATTGAACTTATGTCAACTTCAAATCCTTTAGTCTTTCTTCAAGGCTAAGGGGATTTCTGTAAAACTGCATTTGTTTTTGCCATCTACCAATGTTCTCAATTTCTATTGCTTCGATTGTACCTTCAACTTGATCACCATTTGAAAGCGAAGGGGTAGATCTAGTGAAGAACCAAGTTCTGGAGAGTTTAGCAACAAGAGCTGTTACCAACCTTAGAGAACTACCGTTGCTCTGATAATGTTTGATTAATTCCTTAGCTAAAATTGCATTTGAAGTACCCGCCTTGTCAAGAATCTCTGTCAATTTTTCTTTCTTTATTGGTAGTCCAGCATTGGTCAAAAAAAGGTTCAATCTAATCGGCCTCATTATATTCTCAATCTCCTCCTTAGAAGACTTGGTCGTTAGCATGATTGAAAGTTTAGACTTGGTTGTGGAAGTTGGCAAAAATCGACTTTTTATGAATTCCATCATGTCTTTTAATTTCAGCTTCTCAACGATGGAAAGGTCAATCGAATCATCGCCTGACAAATCTGATGAAAACTTGTAGGACCTATTAGAAATTTGATCCCAATACGCTTGGTGGCGTTTAACTAAAAGACTTGATCCTAACTTCAAACCGACAACCCCCATGGTCAAACTGCTCATACCGACACCACGATGACTCGAATTGGAGTATGTATCAATAAACTTCTTAAGGTAGAGCTCTGCAAATGACTCATCGGTTAGATTCTTGGTAAACTCCTTGTACCATTCCATGATGATATAATCAATTTTTGAGTTCAAGTCATCAGGCGAATTATCACCACTCATGATGGTTATATGTATACCAACAGTTTCTCTCAATGAGCGTAGGCCAACCAAAACAGTGTAGCCTAATTGATATTGGCTCCGTAGCTTGGAGCTAAGAGATGTGGACAGGATAAAAGTTAAAACTCTAGCAAGTGCGCTTCGGTAAACGTCACTTCGTAAACCAATTTGGATGTAAATTAGCGCATTTGTCTCGTCTGGTGAAACTTTGTGTATCTTATAGTTGCAGCCTTCGGGTAATACAATGGTTGAAGGGCTAAAGTACTCACTGACGTTAAAGGTGCTAATGAGACTGTTCAAAATAGGAATGATGTTATCGTTGTAATTACTATCGTGAACATCTCCTTGCAACAAAGTACTAACATAACAGGAATCAAACACTTGATGTGCAAACTCGGTCATGATCTTGATGTCAAGTTCCTCCAAGTACTCATACCTGTCATCTGGTGTCCATGTAAATTCTTCCAAAACCGCCATCAAACCAAGACTTGCAATTTCATAAGTCGGTATACTGCTCAGCTGATCATACTTCAGCTTTGTTCTAACTCGAGCTTGCCTGAAGGTTTCAGGGTTTACTAAAGATTCAAAGGCCAAAGAAGTTGTCTTGAGTTCTAAAACTATTAATGATAAAAGTTCGTAAACCTTCCCAGCGTAGCCAGACACGTGAATCACCAAGCCAACATCTCCCTTCATTGATGGGAATAAGTCGTAGCTATATCCCATTTCCAAAGATGGATAAAGAACCTCCCTCAATCTTAGATTAACAATATCCAACAGGATTTCCAAGCAAAGAGTATTGGTGACAGATGGCTTTATTTTAGTGCTGGTAATTTCTAAACTAAGATACGCTCTCCCTTTTGAAATAGATGCAGATTCCTTGCTAATCCATAATTGATAGCCGCTATTTAGACCAATAATGACTGGTCCATTGGTGGAATCAACATTGACATTTGTTATCGAGTAGAACGCTGAAGAATTATTTGACGTATCATTGATTTCTTTTAAAAGAAGTGTTTGATTATTAGCAATCTCCGGGCAGAATGGGTTTGGCTTCGGAAGTAATATTGTTTCAGAATGATCAACCTTTTCGAATACCACTTTGCACACTTTGTAATTGAATCCAAAGTACTGATCTTGCTCAAAGTTATCTGTAGAGTAAAATTCACTAAACCTGAAATTCGATGCTGGAGCAATATACGAAACAACCATATTTGAAAGTTTGATTGTATGGCTAATTAGACGTTGGAAAACAACCGCTTGGGAAACCCACCAGTTCTTAGCAGTTTGGTTTTCATTGTAACCACCATTATAACCAGCTGTATCATAATCCCAGCACGGTGAGCCCTTAAGTAGCCATTTGGAGCAATCCTTTAGGCAAGAAAGTAAGCCATTACTCAAGTCTCTGCACTCTATTGCAGCCTGTTGATCAACATCATTGTAAAGAAAATTGTAGAGTTCTATGGAGTTGGATTGAGACATCAGCTTCGCCAACCGTCTTATATTTTTATCTGAATTGTTGAATACGGTCTCAATATAATCAAATAGAATCGACCAGATAGTGTTGATATTTCTAGCTCCCAATGGGGTCAAACTGAATTGTAACTCAAGCATCTTATCTTTGCAAGATAGTTCTGGGGTAAAAGTAACAACATCCAAAATGTAATTCAGCTTAAAAAAGATGGAATTAACAGAAGTTAAAGATTCATCACCTAGGATACCACAGAAGAGATTCATGAATATTTCAACTTGGGTATTAGGTAAGGAGGAGAGGTACTGCATATCGAGAGGAAATAATAATCTCATTACGGACTGGGATGTTTTGCTTTCGATCATAATTATCCTTCCAACTTGCTCTTTACCAAATGCTTTAACAGTATACCTTTGACCCCAGACATCGTTGAGAACACTCAATTCATTCAAGTTTTCCTTTAGATCTGGTTCATCCTTTAGCTTGTGATTGTTTAACATCTTCAATTTTGAAAAACTCTTATTTTGCACAGGAATCGTAGAAAAGCTTGCAACTGCCATCTTCTGCAATATATTTAAAGAATCTGGTCCTCTGATAACCAATGTCATCCTTGAAGATAAATACTCGCGAGTGAAAAACTTGATAAGCTCATCTCTAACATCCAGGTTCTTCTGATGAAGAGCATCGTTTAAGGTGCGGAAGTTCCCTGTACAAAATCTATGAAACTGATGATCTGGATTAGCTAGGAGCCGCAAACCGTGGTAGGACAATTTGTTCAAGGCAGAACGATTCTTAGTATGTTCATCATCAATAGCCATTATCTCTCTGTTCGTATAATTTGCATCAAACAATGGTGCTCTAAAGTAAGAAGAGAACACTTTGAGAATAAACGAGAACACGGGCTCCCCAAGCTCCTCAATATCATTGATTGTTGGAACTTCAAAATAAAAGGAAGTTTTTTCACCAACGGTAACTGCATTTAATAAGCCACCAGATTGTATAACTAGCTTCTTGTAAAGATCGATTTGAGGGTATTCGCTAGAACTAACACAGAGCATATGCTCACAAAAGTGAGCCAACCCTGGCACATCGTCGGGGTCAGCATGATGGCCGGTAGCAACAGACAAAGAACATGAAGCAAGCTGCTCAGAGGTGTCACAAATAAGTAAGGTGGTTATTCCATTTGGTAGTTGAATAATTTTGTAACTTCTGTCTTCTTGAGACAGAGGAGTATAGAGTTGATCGTTGAAGGTTCTAACTTTAGCCATCGCGATTATTACCGGTAACCGAAGCGTAGATTTTGAACAGCTGAGAAAAAAACACCTCTCCACTCAAGATTACAACACATTCTGCTAAATATGTAAATACTAGTGGAAATATATATATATATACATGTATTTGACAACTCTAAGAGGTTTCAGATCGCAACCTCTCTTGAAGCTAAAGAAATGTTTCAATCAATCTGTCCCACCAAAATTGCCTCTTTGGGACACCTCAAAGAAAAAAAAAATCCCACACCACCCGTGCACCAAAAAGATGGGAGCAAACAGCCGAGCCGCTCAGCCGTAAAATCTGCCACTCCCAGCAGCGGGCGCCGTTCCGCTAGCAAAGCCCTCACACAGCAGACAGAACTAGAACTGGCTGAGCCTTAGTGATCTTTTTGCAAGGATTAAAATGCACGTTTGTGAATGGAATAGCTTATCTGAAGTACACCGGAACGTGCCCCGATTCTCCCCACCTTCTAGATTCACGACCTGCTGTTTGTTGCACATTCCTACCGGAGCGAACAACATCACTATTAGTTAATCCGATAACTGACTTTTACAGCATTATAACTTGAGTGCTCCGCTAGCAAACGTTTGCCACGCTTCATTTTATTTCTATCTTCTCAAACCATCCAACACCTATTACAACTATAAACCTTCGCCTTTTAATCCTCTACTAAAAACAGCATATAAATATTTATATACATATACAACATCATCAACAATGACTACAAAACAAACTTCCGTCAAGCTTGTCCTTTTAGGTGAAGCTGCAGTTGGTAAATCGTCCCTTGTGCTAAGATTTGTCTCTAACGACTTCCAAGAAAATAAAGAACCAACGATTGGTGCCGCCTTCTTGACTCAACGTTGTACAATTGGCTCCAAAACGATCAAGTTTGAAATTTGGGATACTGCAGGTCAAGAGAGATTTGCCAACTTGGCACCACTATATTACAGAAATGCCCAGGCTGCTCTAGTTGTTTATGATATCACCAAGCCTGCAAGTTTTATCAAGGCTAGACACTGGGTGAAGGAGCTTCATGAGCAGGCTTCAAAGAACATAGTCATTGCCTTGGTTGGTAACAAGTATGATTTGGTCATAGATGAAGAATCCGGCGAGGAAATCGAAGGTAAGAGAAGCGTTTCTACAGAGGAAGGTCAAAATCTTGCTGACGAAGAAGGTCTACTGTTCTTTGAGACGTCGGCAAAGACTGCATTCAATGTCAACGATGTGTTTATGGCCATCGGATCTAAGATTCCTGATAGTGCAGCTAAGAAGCCTGACCAAGGATTAGATTCAAATGAAGGCTCAAATAACAGAATAGATTTAAATGCTCCTGTGGATTCAACTGTTGGCGGTGGTAATTGTGTCTGTTAGTCCATGCACGTATTTATATTCTTTTTTCTTGTGTTATTTTGTTGTCTAATCTATTTCTTGAATTGAAGCGATTTTTAATTTCGGATATGGAGGGCCATCACCACTATTAGTTCATGTGTTGATTTTAATATATTTTTGTTTCTCATCTTTTTTTTTTAATTTTTTGTTATCTTTTTTTTTTATTTTTCTCAGCCTTTTATTCTTTCACAATTTTATGATTTCCGTCTTTGTGTTTTCTTTTTTGGGGTACAGGAGTTTTATCCGACTACTATATATGCGTCATTACTATCTCTTTCTGTTATTTTAAGCTTAAAGCGTGTTTATTATGTTTTGTTTTCTTTTCTCACGATTTTCGAAATTTTACAATGGTAACCCATAGATATGTAAAATGAAACGTGAGGATAAATACCTGATTATAATAATGGTATATAACTGATGTGATCCTTATATAAAGAAGAAACAACCAAAGCCAAAGTTCCTCAAGTATTTAATCATTTTGATACCGAATATAAGGCAAATCGAATAATATGAAAAAAAACAAAGTAAAAAAAATACATATTGAACAAAATAGGAAACTCACATAGAGGCAAATATTTATATGCAGCTGAAGGACCGCAAAAGTGACTCAAAAATTAAGACATCAAAATAGAAAAGGATGCCGCAAAACTATAGTTTTGAACGTGCACTATTTAATCCACCCTTTGTAGCATCTTTGTTAATCTCCAAAAATCCACTTGAAGAGGTATGTTTTTCATTATCTGCAAAGAATATCACACTGACAGTTAAATCATCTCTATAACGTCTACTCAAAGGAGATGGAATACTCACCAACATATTGACGTCTTCTCTTGAACCACCATTACTCAGAGCGTTTCTAATTAAATGAGTGGCAACATTTTCATCCTCTAAAATATAAGTGGCCCCTCCAGCCTTTCTTCTAAATGGTTGTTTTTGCTTCATCTGTGCGGAAGCATATGTGATGTCTTCAACTTGAGGTAGCTTCTTATCTTTGGAATGTGGTAATATCGAATCCAACAAAGACTTCTTCGGCTTTATTATCTTCTTATCTTCCATCCACTTCACGACCAAACCAACAATTTCTTCGTTGGATAGCATTTCATACAAACCATCAGAGGCCATGACCAAGAAATCCTGTTTCGATGGGTTCACCTCATGCGTAGTAATCACCGGCTCAGCTGTGACATAAGGTGGGGTTTTCAAGTTTGCAGGTGATTGTCTTCCAAAGAATTGGTTGTAAATTTTGGTCTGTATTTCTTTCGTCCATTTGTATCTAGCATCACCGAATGCTCTGGTAGGTTCCAAAGATCCCAAAACTCTACCATTTCTAACAACATTTGGCTCATTGGGATGTTCGCTCAGTAGCTTTGCAACTTCAGTGGGGTTGGAACCGGTTTGATCAACAGACAACGCTGTCACAGTCCATTCATTTTCATTGTTTAAGGAGCCTAACAACGCCCTTGAGTCACCAGTAACAGCCACTTTCAAAATCTTTGAATGGGAGTCATAAAAAGAAACTAGCGCACAAGAACCAGACAATGCGGGCATCAATAGTTCTGCAGCACTGGCCTTATTATTAGGGTTATCGAGTAACTTTTGAACATTCTTATTGACAATTTCATCATCCAATTTTAAGAAACCTTGTTTGATGGCTTTATCAATCACTTCATTAGATGGAATTAATCTTAGATTCTTATCGCTAACTTTGTAAACAGCGTTCAATTCGGTGATAACATAGTCTAAAAGGTCGTCTCTCAATTTAGCAGAAGTATTCCAACCAGCATGTCCATCAAAGATGGACCAGAAATGCCAATCAGTTTCAACACGTTCGTTATTGTTTAGTCTATCTTGGATTGGAACTTCAACGATCTTTTCAGCTCTATCATCTTCAATAGGGTTATTACTAGGTAGTTGTGATATGTCGTATCTGACAACTCCTTTTCCTCTATTCACCATGTAACTCTCTTCAAATTGTCTCAATCTTCTGGAGACTTCTTCGTCACTCAAAACGAATATTCCTTGCTTATTTTGTTGAGCGCCACTACCACCATTGTTTAAAGAAGTTGTTGTTGTTGTTGTAAAAAATTGTTGGCCTCCAGGAGCGACTTTCTGATCTGGCTTGTTGCCACCTTGGAACGAAGGTAACGAATCAGAATAGAGATTTTTGCTGGTTATCGAAATGTAAGAGGTGGCCAATATTAATCCAGAGATCAACGCCAAATTGAACTCTCTTCTCATTCTCTTGGAAACTTTCACAGGTTTGCCGTTGTTATCTGATGTTCCTTCGTTTTCTTCGGCTTTTTGCTGGCTGAAATAAAGATTCGAGGTAGAATGAAGTTTTCTCAATTGATTTCTCTGGCTGATTAAACCCTTTATTAACTTCAAGTTGTGAGAATTCGGTTTGATTCTAAAAGCCAACATGCTGGATCAAAAGATGCTAAAGTATGAGATCTTCCAATTAACTCAAACTTGAGTAATTCTTGTTCGTATCTATGTTACAAATTATATTTTTGAGATCAATTGATACAGAAGGTGCTTAGCTATGCGTTAACCCAATATTTGATGCCTCAGTTTTAAGCGAGTAGTCTAAATTATCTTTGTCTATTATTTCGTTCCCAGAAATTGCTGCAGTAATTTGGCAATCGACAGATTGATATCAACTCTTGCTATGTATCATGTCAAGTACCCTGATGCGATGGGCTTTTCTCAGAGCGGCAACCTTTGTATCCAAGCACTGTGAGGCACTCCCCTGTCCAGTAACGCAAACTGGCGACGGAGAAGCAAGGAAAGTTTAATGGTGTCAGGATGAACTCCCAGGGATTTTTATCATAATTAGCTAATACTTTACTAATTTTAGTCGTGTGCCAATCGCTGGTCACAAAAGTCCAAAAACTTTTCAAGCATCTTTGGAATAAGGTAAAGATTTGTACCCATGAAACATTCAATTGAGTGAGTTTGTTTGAATTCAAAGTCAAAGTAATATCGTTCGTTTCCTCATCTTTGCATCATGCCTCCAAAAAAGAACGTCAAAAATCAGCAGAAAGAAGCAGAAAAGAAAGCAAAGGCCAAACAGAAGGCTAAGGCAGCTGAAGACAGAACATTTGGTCTAAAAAACAAGAACAAATCGAAGAAAGTTCAAGAATATGTCAATCAGGTGAAGGCTACCATGCCTGACAAAAAGGCACAGGAAATGGCAAAAATGAAGGCTGCAGAGAAGAAAGCTGCCGAAGAAGCAAAGAAGGAAGCTGCCAAACTACTACAATCCTCGATCCCAACACAGAAGATTCCATTCGGTGTGGATCCAAAATCTATTCTTTGTGAATTTTTCAAAGCTGGTGCTTGTACCAGAGGTAAGAACTGTAAATTCAGTCACGATTTCGAGGTGGGTAGAAAAGCAGTTAAGAAAGATTTGTACACTGATGACAAGGATGAAGAAAAGAGACTGGATACCATGGATAACTGGGATGAAGAGAAGTTGAGAAAGGTCATTTTGTCCAAGCATGGTAATCCAAAAACTACAACCGATATTGTTTGTAAGCATTTCATCCAAGCTGTTGAGGATGGTAAATACGGTTGGTTCTGGAACTGTCCTGATACAGATCCAAAACTAAAGAAGGAATGTAAATATAGACATTCCTTGCCACCTGGATTCGTGTTGAAGACTAAAGAACAGAGAAGGTTGGAGAGATTAGCGTTAGATGCACAGCCTAAGATTACATTGGAAGACTTCATTGAAACGGAGAGAGATAAATTACCAAAAGACAAATTGACACCAATTACACCGGAAACATTTGCGATATGGAAGAAGAAGCACATTGAAAGTAGAAGAAACGACAAGAACAAAGAAAATATCAAGCCTACATTAAGTGGTAAAGAAATCATCCTCAAGAAATACCAAGACAAGTACTTTGAGGAGGAGGAAATTGGTAAGGATAAGGGTACTGAAATTGATATGTCTGAGTTCAAAAGGGAACTTGATGAAATTGAGGATGATACAGAAATCAAGGACTATGGTGATGGTTTCAACGCTTTTTCGGAAGCCAACAAGGTTGCATGAGTGTGAAAGGGAATTGCCTGTACAATTATTTATTAGATCACGTTTCATGTTTTTTGTGTGTATGCGTTTGTCTTTTCATCTGCTTGTGTTCCCTTTTTTACTGTAATATAAATCGCATTCGATTAATCTAGTTTCGCAGATAGTGTAGTAAGTGGGATGTACAAACCTTACAAGATCTTGTAGTTCGTGGTCAGAAAAATCTTGAAAAAATTACGGTTGCATTTTATTTTTCTTTATATAGATCGACGGAAAACAGGGTGAAAAAAAGAACATGCAGATAAAGGAGGAATCAATGGATAATTGTATGTAATTTACAGGACGAATTGGTTTAAGAAGAAATTGTATAGGAAGCAGAGATTCGAGTCTAAAAATCAGACTTAGTTTCAGATTGAGGTTCAGCTTTCTTAACCTCTCTAGTTATATCGCCAGCCTTCTTTACTAAAGAAAATGAATGGTTCATTATGTCGCCAACATCCCACCAGAACTTAAATTCAATTTCTGGTGGTAGCCCATGTGCCACATTATAGATTCTCTCTCTCCACATATCCCTTTTTTTATCGTAGATAATATCACCGTTATCCTCAATGTTAGCACCAAGGATGGTGCCTGGTTGTGGCATCATGTTTCGAGATATTCCTCCTGACAACGAGGTCCTCATTTGTTGATTCTTGAAAAACAGATCAGCCGTTGTTCTGCGTCTTGGGGTTGGTGGTGGATTTTCGGATTCTACCTCATTCGGAGGTTGAGGTCTCATGTTGGGGGAGACAGCAGCACTCCGAGCATCGGCTGGTCTCCTTGGTGGAGGTGGGGGTGGTAATCTTTGCGTCTGTACCGTTATAGGAGATGCTATGTTGGTCTGTTGATTCTCTGATCCGGGTGAGAAAGATCTAGGGATCTGAAGTTCTGGAGTTCTGGCAATTGGGTGTCCTTTTAAGTTCATTGGCTTCGACGGTGGCAGTGGTGTCAGCCTTTTCTTTGGGCTCAGGGGTTGAGTCATTGTAATGCTCGATTCTGTGGACAACGTTGTGGATGATGTAAGCGGTTCCACATAAGACTGATCCTTAGAATCATTAGTTGTAGCCTCGCCATCGATAGTTGTTGATGACTCGCCTGTGGCTAAAGGTAGTTCGGTCATAGACAAATTTGAATCGTGGCTTTCCTGGTAAATGCTGTTTCTGTTACTAAGAATGGATTGGAGCTCTTTGAAAGATTTTGCATCATCACCGATAGAGGAAAACGCGCCGGAAAGGGCACGAATATATATCGCCAATATCTGGTCAGGATATAGAGCAACTAAGGCCATGTAGGCCTCAAGATCTTGCTCACCAGCATCACCTATCAATATAAACTTTCTGTGTGGGAAATCTTTCAAAATCTTAATCAGAGAGCCTTTCTTACGCTCTGCTGATGGTTGTGTAAATGAGGCGATGAGATTCCCAGAATATTGTCTCAAATGAATGGAGTCTATAGGTAATCCCACGTAGTTCATGAACCCTAGAACTATATTATAGATTTGCCAAGGTGAATTTGAAACGTAATGAATAGGGCATTTAAACTCCTGGTTCAGAGTTTGGAGCCATTTTGATAATCTGGGTATCTCACATTCCGAAAAATCTCTACCAAAAACGTTTCTGAAGAGTTCTCTCTTTTCAGCAAGAACACCAGTTATTCTAACTGTATCATCAATATCAGATATTATACTGACACCATATGGCAGAATGATGTTGGTTTCCTCTGTCTGTATGACATTGGGATTTTCTTGGGACGAAACAGCAACATAAGATGGGATATATTGTGTTGCAATAGATATATGGAAGGCGCCCATTGGATCACTATATAAACTTGCGCCCAGCAAATTATCTGTCACAACTTCTGACCCAATTGTGATCCTCAATGGTGTCTTTGGGATGTTTCTAGCAATGATTCCTTGCATTCTCTCTTTGATTGTGTCTGCATAAGCAGTTGATGACGCTGTTGAACTAGATGATATGGTTGAGTCGGTGTCAGATTCTTGATAGTTCAGATCTGGGTGTACCAACGAATCCTCCAGTTCTGTTTCCAGTTGATTTACAGTCGATGCAGATACATTAGTCTTAGAGAGCCTTTGAAGCATTGAAAAGAGTAGCCTATTCTTACGGTTCATTATGCCCGGGGAATAGATGCATCCTGAAACATTGGTGATGTATTCATCGTTGATGTACCTCGTGTACGACTTATAAAGAACAATCTTAGCATCGTCAGGAACCACATTTGTAACAACTGCTGGTGAATTCTCCTCAACAGAAAAACCTTGTTGTACAGCAGACGAAATGTACTTGAAATAAGAAGAATCCCTCGATGTCTTGACCGCTGTTTGGAGCATCTTCTTTCCCATGCTAAAAACAGATGAGTAACTATTCAATTCGCCTATACCGTTCACTGATTGGGAAGAGTCAGTCTGTTGCATTGGTTGGGCTTGTTCATTATGTTCGCTGTCTTGCTCTTGCTGTAGTTGGTGGTTCTGTTGCTGTTGCTTTTGCGGCTGCTGCTGCTGCTGCATTCTATGATACGAGACTCGCTTCAAATAACCTTGCTCCTTCTCCCTTGATAACAAAAAAAAGTATACTTTATCTTTGCTTGAACTTAGTTTATGATTGATGAAATTGGTCAATCTCCAGCCAAGTCTTGAATTTCTATGGCGAGTCCGGATGGTGTTATGGGGAAAGCCCAATCTTCTTCGTATGATCTCGTATAGCCTCACTGTGTGAAAAAGGTGATTCTAAGATGCTTGTACCATGTAGATCCTTCTCAAAAATCCATGAGATGGCTCAAATCGAGGACAAATTGAGCTGAGTAAACGCGATCGAATAAAAATAACCAAGTGTATGAATGCAACACAGAAATTCAAAGGGATCTATCGCAAGTTGTGGTATTGGTTATTTCCATCAATTCAGCAGCCCCTTTGGATTGTGGTTTGGAGTTGTGCCCATCAGATTTCCAGTTTGGCCATCGACTGTCCAAACTACAGCGCGCATAGCTGCCAGCGCTGGCTGGGCTGGTGCGTGCGCCCCGAGGCCAAGAATAGGATCGCTCCTATACATATATATATATATATATATATACTCTCTGCATCGACTATGGCCATTGCGGGCCTCGAGGGCTCCGTGGCGGATCTTACCGGGGGCTTGGTTTATTGTTTTATCCCTTAAAGCTCAGATACAACTTATATATGACAATTGAGTTTAGAGTATATATTCACGCTATATAGGGAATGCCAGAATAACATATATATATATATATATATTAAATAGAAATTATATGTGCATGCATGACTATTTGGAACAAATATTAAAAAAGCAAAATTATTGTAAAAATTAAGAAGCAGCGTGGAGAATTAGAATAAAGCAGACGTCCATCACATATCCAACACATTCTTGATGGAATAGCAAACAAGAATTGGTAAAGAAATGAATAAAACAGAATATTGGGATATCATGTATAATGCAAGGCAATCCATTGGAGTGCAGTCCGTTTGACCTGGTTTCATGGCACTGACAGTCAAATACGTCTGGACAGTTGCCGAAGGAAGTGCAAATTCCATGGTGTTGACGAACAGTGCCATTGGTTCAGTAATCCAGCCTATCTTCTTCATTCTGTCTGCCCATAAGACTCCAATAATAGGCAAGACGCCTAATCTATAAACGGTAGTAGCCAAGACAGATTTCCAGAAACCTTGTGGGATCTTTTTCACTTCTAGTCTTCCTAAAAGAGAACCAATTAAAATCAATCCCAATGGAACACATGGAGCCCCACAGTACTCAAAGTACTGGAGTAAAAAGGATAAAGGAGGTTCGTCATCTGGAGCATTTGGCATATAAACGTCGGTTGCAATAAAGAGAGCTTTCAACCACGGAATTAGTGCAATGGTCAACGAAATTATCAGCGCAACTGAACTGGGTTTCTTAAAATTCTGTAAAAAGAAAATAAGCAAGTTGAGATGATACTTTTGAACAAAAGGAATCGACTTTCCTGATTCTTTAACATCTTTAGAGCTCAAGTTTGTTTCGGTGACAATATTCATTAGTCTGGAAACATTTTGGTTATAAGGTTCGGCACGGGAATATTCCCTCACCATTTCTTCTGTGAATGAAGGAGCAGGACCATTTAAACTTGTGGCAATAGATTGGTTGGTATATGTTCCTGTTCTATGCAAGCCTCTGAATCTCATGGAGGATCCTGCCGAATCGGTTGAAAACCTGTGTGATGCACCTTGAGAAGCACCCGTCATGTTTGACATTGTGGGCACGATCATTTCAAATGGAACAGCTTGGCTTCTTGCAGATGGAATCCTGGCAACGGATACGTGTGATAAGACAGGTGTCATTCTATGTGCGGTGTCGGTGTCCGGTATCAATGCTTTAGGTGCCAATTCGTTATTATTTTGTGTTGTCGTTTCTTCTAGTGACGGATCACTGGACAAACTGTCAGTTATAGATGAGACAGGTGATATTGGAGATTCTGGATCTTCTCCTATGGTTAACACATTTGATCTGTTAGTTGGATTTTGAGTAATGGTAGTAGATGATACTTCATTGTTATTATTTGCTAAGCCCTCACCTCTGCTCATTTCATTTGGAATAGCATCGTTCTGTTTTTCGCCATCAGTAACAGCGATATTAAATGCAGGAGATGATTGTTTTTGTTTTTGTTGTTGTTGTTGTTGTTGTTCTTGTTGTTCTTGTTGTTTTTGTTGTTGTCGTTGGTGGTGGTGGTGGCCCCATTGTCCGTTGTTGTCTGTTTCTTCGTCTTCTTCTTCTTCGGTTTCGATTACGTTACTGTTCAACTCGAGCATATGTTCTATTTTATCACCATCTTCGCTTGAACTATTATTTTCTTCAGGGTCACCTCCATCTCTAAAATCATATTCAACTAGCTGGAAAAATCCACAGTTGAACTGAACAACAACGTACATTGCTAGCCAAATAATGACGTATGCTGTACCTTTGTTGACTTCATCCGTAGTGAAATTGGTCATTGCTTGCAAGTAGGCAATTGGTAGATCCGAAACGTTCTGCATAATCCCAGCTAGCAAACCACCTCCCACCCATGATTTTCCTTTTTGCTTCGGAACAGGTGTCGAATAGACAATCATCGCTGCCACACCAGCATTCGTGCAGTACATGAGAAAAGCAGATAAGCATATCACGCCAATAGTTTTGATGTCATGTATGGATATGTACGAGATTACCTTGTCCAAAATCAAAGCGGGCATAAACAAAATCAAGACCATATCACTCAAAGATCTCGCTGTTGTGACGGAAAACAACCCCATTCTAGTGAGAAAGAACCCAGTAAATAGGATGAGATACATCCTTATTATCGGCTTTACTGACGAGTAAATAATAGATCCTAGAGAGCTCATAGTGGAAAAATCATGTGTGCTGGTGAATTATTTCCAGCTGACTCGTTGGAATTGGTGATATATAATTGAAATTTTGAAACTGGAGTAAGCAAATCTGGGGTTGGGTGATAAAATTTCGGGAAAGAAATCTCCAAAGTATTTTTCCGACGGACAAGTTTCTGTTATCTATGGCGGAGAGCGATACTGAATTTGTCGATCCGTTATTTATCGACAACTTCCACTTGCAGAATACACAAAGTTGTAAGTAAAATGTATATAATGCTAAAGTACCCACTTGAAATCAAGGAAATTGAGGAGGTATTTTATAACTAAATAATTGCCAAAGCACATGGAGAGAAAAGCACCTAAATAGATATCGCATTGCGCACAACAATGGGCGGGAAACAGGTAGCATCGCACGATTCACAGGCGCTGCTACTGCCTTAGTGCTTCCACAACAGCCGTCGGAAGCGAAGAGAGAATTCGCGGGATGCCACGGCCGCTGTGCTGTTACCAGTGTGGTATGCGTGGGCTTGAACCTGGGGTGCGGGATTGGGGACCTGCGTGTCGGGTGTCCACTGCACTGTCGGTCAGATCATGCCATGCTAGCTACTAACTTGTATCTGGAGTATATTAGCCATTAGGGAGTATGTTGGAATCATTCTATATATATATGTATAGGCTGGCCATAATTCACTTGGTGGATGTTTTCAGGCTTATGCTCCTTTTCTACATTTTCTTAATTTGCGATTTTTAGTTATATTTATCAGGATAAATTGTGTTTTGCAACTTCTGATTCTTTTTTAGGATTGTACTTGCTACTCGTAACAGCTACCTCCCTCATGAGGCTCTGTCCCCCGGAGATCGCATTCCTAAACGAAGGTCATGGAGAGGGTGCCAATTCTCTCCCGTTGTCCTTGCGTGTCACCTGCAACTCATCTTGCGTGTAGTTTGTCTGTCACAGCAAAAGACTGTCAGTTTAGTTGTATATACAAATCAATATTCTGCTGCGGAGTGAGAGAAAGATTGTTAACCTTCAAGAACATCATGGGCTCCATGCTGTAACTTACGTAGTCAATTATTGTTTTTGGTCTTTCCAGCAAATTTCAGTTAAACTAATGTTGAATGCGTGTATGCCCAAGGGTTTGTATATACACCATTCTCGAGCATATCAGTTCGAATGAAATTTACGTTTTTGGGAGGCTCGCGTGAGGAGAAGTTAGAGAACCCCTGAAGGGCTCTAAATTTTTTTAATGTGAAAAAAGGGTTTTAAGCCTAGTTTTCTTTGTTAGCTTGTTTTTTTGTATAGTTTACGGAATCCCAATATTTGGACCATTGGTCATGGATTCTGAAGAGTTTTCGGACGTTTACGAGAGAACATCGAGTTCAGAACATGAGCCTGTTGGAACATTTCCATTCAGGGGGACTGGCATATCGCAGAATTTGCAACCCTCAAATATGGCATCGTTTGAAGGGATAATCGACGAACTAAGCAAGAATTCGTATTACGATTCTTCTTATAGCATGAATTTGATGTTGGAGTTGGAGCCTTTTCCTCCTACAGAAGATTTTAGGCTGCTGACTTTATTTGCTTGTCATAGAGCTCATTTGATCGGTATAGTTGAAAAGATAAAAAAAAGCGGTCTAGTGCTTTGTAAGCCTAATCTTAGCGAAAGGGTTCATTGTATAGCCAGAATGATAAAGATCAACAAGTTGATGGATGAATGGGCATTAACCTTATGTTGCCCTCTATCTATTGTTTGCACTTTCGACACTGTAAGTAATATATCTTTCTCAAGTCAAACGTCAGCTCCATTGCTAACACTTCGTTTTCAAGGTATTAGAGTCCTTCTTTCAGAGGGAATCCGAGGTTATGGTGATAAGCTCCAACCGAAGCATCCCCCTTGGTTTCAAAAGCGCGTCAGGCGTCCAACTAATAAAGTCTGACGAAAATATCCATATTTTAGTTCCTGGTACCGCTTTTAAAGTGATTGTAGAGGGGTCTTCGGCTGGAATGTCAGAGTTCCTCTTCCAACATTTAGGTTCAAATTCTTCACCAGAAGACGTCTTCGTCAGTCACGATATTACGAAGCGGTTAATTGATTCATACAGACCACCAACAGGAATCCACTACTTACAAGAAAATGAAACAATCATTAGGGGAACAAAAGTTTTGGAAGTTATAAATTTGAAGAATAAACTAGAGAAGCTCGAGACGAAGCAGTTGACCAAAAATCACACATTTCTTCGCTCAGAAATTACCTTGCTAATTGGTAAAAAAGGGAGAGATATCGAAAGGATAAGGGAAAATGTTACAGCCGTTATAAAGATTCATGAACCAAATACTCTTGAGATGGGCTCTGGAGCTTCATTTAAAAAAGAACAGTTACAAGTCATATCTATTACAGGTACTGCAAAAGAGATAAAAGCAGCTGAAGAGTTGATTTTCTTTCAGATCAGATCAAAGCACTTTTCGCTATCATAGTTCATATGAGCCCAGAGGCATCATCATAGGCGTTCAAGCAGACACAAAAATATGTATGCTTTATCTTTAGCTATGTTAAAGTGTTGCTACCCGTTGGATTCAACTATTGTTGAGGAAACCCCTGTTTTATAAATCTCAAAAAAGGGCTGGCTGGTAGTAACAATCCAGAAGCTTAGGAGCTTTCACACGCAAACTTTATAAGCGAGAACTTCTGCACAGCCTCAATATCTTGAGGCATATCAAGTGCGCATGAATACGTGATGATTATGCCAAGGCACAAGCTGGTCGTGCGGAAAGCAAACAAACAGTACTGATTTACCCTCTTTGAAGGAAATCAGATTGTCTTTCATTATGAAAAAAAAAAAAAAATTCATACGCTTATTGTATGAAAAATTTTTCACTAGGCTCCAGTCCGCTCACACATACACTCTCTCTCCAATCGTAGAGCGTTACTGTTTAATTTAACTGAGCTCCCTTTTCTGTCTCATCTTCAGTAGATTTTTTTTTTTTTACTTCTGCTATATTCTTTTAGCTTAACTTCTTTAACAGTTAAATACTCATTAGACAAAATGGCTGACGGTGTTTTCCCAGGTGCTATCGGTATCGATTTAGGTACTACCTACTCATGTGTTGCTACTTACGACTCAGCAGTTGAAATTATTGCCAACGAACAAGGTAACAGAGTTACTCCATCTTTCGTTGCTTTCACTCCAGAAGAAAGATTAATTGGTGATGCTGCTAAGAATCAAGCTGCTTTGAACCCAAAAAACACTGTTTTCGATGCTAAGAGATTGATCGGTAGAGGTTTTTCTGACGAATCTGTCCAAAAGGATATCAAGTCATGGCCATTCAAAGTTATCGATGACAATGGTAACCCAAAGATTGAAGTTGAATACTTAGAAGAAACTAAGACCTTCTCTCCACAAGAAATCTCCTCCATGGTTTTGACCAAGATGAAGGAAATCGCTGAAGCTAAGATCGGCCAGAAGGTTGAAAAGGCTGTTATCACTGTTCCAGCTTACTTCAATGACGCTCAAAGACAAGCTACCAAGGATGCTGGTTCCATTGCTGGTTTGAACGTTTTGAGAATTATCAACGAACCAACTGCCGCCGCTATTGCTTACGGTTTAGGTGCTGGTAAGTCAGAAAAAGAAAAGCACATCTTGATTTTCGATTTGGGTGGAGGAACTTTCGATGTTTCTTTGTTGAACATTGCTGGTGGTGTTTTCACCGTCAAGGCTACTGCCGGTGATACTCACTTGGGTGGTCAAGATTTTGATACCAACTTGTTGGACTTCTTCAAGGCCGATTTCCAAAAGAAGACTGGTCTAGATATCTCTGAAGACCCAAGAGCTCTAAGAAGATTGAGAACTGCTTGTGAAAGAGCTAAGAGAACCTTGTCTTCTGTTACTCAAACTACCGTTGAAGTCGATTCTTTGTTCGATGGTGAAGACTTCTCTGCTAACATTACCAGAGCTAGATTTGAAGACATCAACTCTGCCCTATTCAAGTCTACCTTGGAACCAGTTGAACAAGTCTTGAAGGATGCTAAGTTGTCCAAGAGCCAAGTTGACGAAGTCGTCTTAGTTGGTGGTTCTACCAGAATTCCAAAGGTCCAAAAGTTGCTATCTGACTTCTTCGATGGTAAGCAATTAGAAAAGTCCATTAACCCAGATGAAGCTGTTGCTTACGGTGCTGCTGTTCAAGGTGCTATCTTGACCGGTCAATCCACTTCTGACGAAACCAAGGACTTGTTGTTGTTGGATGTTATCCCATTATCTTTGGGTGTTGCTATGCAAGGTAATGTCTTTGCTCCAGTTGTTCCAAGAAACTCCACTGTCCCAACCATCAAGAGAAGAACCTTCACCACTGTTGAAGACCACCAAACTACCGTTCAATTCCCAGTCTACCAAGGTGAAAGAGTTAACTGTTCTGAAAACACTTTGTTGGGTGAATTCGACTTGAAGAACATCCCACCTATGTCTGCTGGTGAACCAGTCTTGGAAGCTATCTTCGAAGTTGATGCCAACGGTATCTTGAAGGTTACTGCCGTTGAAAAATCGACTGGTAGATCTGCTAACATCACTATCTCCAACTCTATCGGTAGATTGTCCACTTCTGAAATTGAAAAGATGATCAACGATGCTGACAAGTTCAAGAAGGCTGATGAAGAATTCTCCAAGAGACACGAATCCAAGCAAAGATTGGAATCTTACGTTTCTTCCATTGAAGCTACTGTCACTGACCCAGTTTTGTCTGCTAAGATGAAGAAGGGTGCCAAGGACAGAGTCGAAGCTGCTTTGTCTGATGCTTTGGCTGCTTTGGAAATTGAAGACTCCACTGCCGATGACTTAAGAAAGGCCGAATTAGCTTTGAAGAGAGTTGTTACCAAGGCTATGGCTACTCGTTAAGAAAGTCGTTTAACATAATTCATTATATCTTAATTTTTTATTTGTATATGCTTTCTTGACTTTGTAATCTGAATTTTCTTATTTCTATTTAAAAATTCGCATTCTTTTTATTATTTTTTACCGATAGATCAGTAGGGTTACTGTAAATTTTGGTCTCGTTTATAAATTTCTGTCTATGCAATTATATGACTCGTTATATATTCCTATTCATCATCGTCACCTTCTTGTTCCAAGATATAGTTACCAAGCTTGTCCATTTTAAGTTTACCAACACCTGAACTTATAGCTTCGATAATCTTTTCATTCTCTTCTGCATCTTCAGGACCCTCAATATCCGAATCAGATAGTTCATCTGAACCGTAATCTTCGTCTTCTTCAGAACCATCAGACTCATCTCCTTCGTCTTCATCATCTACTTCGGCATCAGCACCTCTCATACCAGACACAGCCTTCTCTAGATCCTGGTCTACGTTGTCTTGTTTCTTGCTATAGCCAGATGCCTTCACCTCGATATCTAAACTTGCAACTCTTTCAACATCTCGCTTGAACACTGGGTATGCGTACTTGAAACCATCACCATATCCATCGGTATCAAGCATTGTCAAATCATTCTTAGGCTGGTAGTTAAATCTTTTTTTGAAGAACCTTCTGATACATTCGATATCGCGCTTGAAGTAAAATTCGGCATCGACGTGGTCCAAAGAAATGCATTGTGGAAAGTCAATCACCACAAATCCAGGTTCAGTCTTAAAGTCATAAGTTCCAGTTTCCTTGATCATAATATTGTATTCGTTGAAATCACAGTGGACCAATCCATGGTTGGCCAACTTAACGGCAAAATTCATTAACTGGGAATATAACGTTTGGTAGGCAAAGTGTTCCTTCAATTGTCTCATAGGGAATCCATTGATTCTTTCCATAAGGATGCAGTGTCTGGAGTAGTCATATGGAATCGGAACTTCAAATTCGTTGCTGTGTAAGATGTTCATAAACTCGTATTCTTTTTCGGCCGCTAGCCTAGAAAGGTACATCCAGTTTCCGGATTGATTGTTCTTCAAGTAGTCTCTTTTCGTCTTCACGGTTCTAAATGACACTCTACCCAATCTGTGTATCTTTAAGACCCTTAAATTTCCCTTTGGGTCCACAGCAGAATATATATCCGATTCTTTACCAACACCTATCGTAGCGCCTAAAACGTCTATCGAGCCCTTTTGATACATCGACTTCAAAGCCAGGTAATCGAATCCATTGTATGTTAATCTGTAGCCGTCATATTTAGCATTTCTCATCTTCGAAATCAAATTCAGTTTGGCTAAATCTGCAATTGCCTTATTGGCGGATCCCATACCAGATTTCATGGATGCAATTTGGCCAATCATCTTGGTGGGAACAATTTCATGGTTACGAGAGCCAATTTCGACGGCCTGAAGGACTCTCCAGTCTTCAGGGGTCAAGTATCTCATATGAGTAGTATCTAACTTCATGTTTCACTAATTTATCAACAATTATCGGTAATTATCAGCCTTCTTATGTGATATAGTTTAACCGAAATTAAATCGTTTGCTTGTACTAAAAAAGAAATCGTCTTGGATAACCTATATAGATAAAAAAATTATTCTAAAAATCTTTTTAAAACAACAGCGTGGTCGTGCGCTAGCTAAACATGTAACTGGAGTGGCGATTTACACTAATTTAGCACTAACTTCTTAAGTGATGATATCCATCAAAATTTGTGCTGAATATTAGGAGATTATATATATATAATTTCTGATTAAAAAACATTTGGATAAACCTTTTTAAAATAAGGTTATTGAGCAAGTTCTAAAGATTTAGCACTAGTAGATATTTTCTTTCATGCAAAAAAATCGTGTCCCTTCTCCCGGGATCGAACCGGGGACCCTGAGATTTCTTGTAACCATTACAGTCTCATGCTCTTCCATCTGAGCTAAGAAGGGCGCTTACACCACAAAAATAATAGAAACCATATCACTTGTCACACAAATTTGGTTTGCTGACGTTATCAAGAAAATGTATTCTTTTTGGTTTAACTTCTTACTTAGCTCTAGTAATCATCTTTTATTAGTATAATATTCTTCAGTAATTACATATTATTTATTTTCCTGTGTATCTTACAGATTACAACCTTTGCAAGTGAGTGGCAGCCTCTTGAATATTTCCAATGATCCTTTTGTGTTATGTAATCATTACGTATTTGTGATTGATGTATTATGTCATCAGAGATAGGCATTGCTAATTGGCTAGCCTGTCGAAGTCCATACAGTCAGTCCTGTTTGGAAGACTTTGAAAAGCAAGACCCTGGACCGTAGTTTGATATTCTGTCAATTCCATGTACTCTATTTACCTATATTTGCTGGTATCTTCTTAAACTCCAGAGGCTAAAGATGGAACGAAATATAACCCATCTAGCGAACCTATTCAAAGTTTAGAGGTGTGTGCCTGCTAATGTTGGCTTTAGGAGTGGATACATATTTCATATATATATATGTATGTATATTTCTACAGCGATGTTTGCTCTCATAAACGGGCTGAACCACCATGAAAATAAATCAATTTCATCATCATCATGGATTCAGGTAGTAGAAGACTGTTAATAATAATAATAATAAATCTTTATTCTCGGCGTTTTCGTACGAAACACGGTATTTAGTGATAAACAGGACAGACAATTACAAAGAGGTAGTTATATTCTTATTGGAATTAAAATTCACTAATATCTAAATTGATTCCCGTAAGACAGAACGCTAGAATGCAAAATTAGCCTGCGCGAAGAGATGAGTCTCTTAGAAGGACTACGAGGCATTCAAATAATCCGCGAATACAATCTTTGTCTATAGCAGCAATAATTGGCAAAAAAAAGCAGAGGATATGTTGCTAACTTCTAAATGTCATAAAGAGGTTATAGAGTAGATAGACCTTTGAAAATATCATGCAGTTTTAATGGTGTTACTTTGTTAACTAATAAAATGCAAACAGCGTCTTATTTTTCACTAACACTTAAAGAATTATGATTTCGTACATATTGAAAAGAAACGATTTAAACTATTAAAAATCAACAGGAAAACAAAAAAAAAGCAATCCGAGAACTAGAGAAAGAACAGATGTAGTTCCTTAGATTAATATATAATTAAGATCTGTCAACGAGCTATCAAGTACAATCAAATTTATAACAATTTCGTAACCTTACCGATGGCAATTGTTTGACCTTGATCTCTTAGGGTGAATCTACCTAATTGAGGGTACTCATCGTAAGATTCTAAACAAACTGGTTCTGTCGTTTCTAAAACAGCAATGATCTTGTCACCTTGTTTAGCAAATGCAGGTGGTTTCTTGAACTTCTTGTTGGTTGCCTTATCCAACTTAAATTTCAATTGTGCGAAGGTAACTTCTTCAATTGCTGTGTGAACGTGCATGACACATGAAAAACCAGCAGAAAGAATGGACTTCAATTCGACAATGAAGATTTGAGCTTCAAACTTCGTAACCGTTTTAACTGGATGGGCAGCTGACGATAGAACAAAACCGGCAGAGATATCTTCTTCTTCGATACCTCTTAGTCTTAATCTGACCTGTTCACCACAGAAAGCCTGATCAGCTTCGGCTTCCGTTTCGTTGTAAATAGTCGTAACTTCAACCGAAATCTTGTTTGGCATGACTAGCAAACTTTGACCCTTGCTAACGTGACCAGATTCGATTTTACCTTCAACAACAGTACCCAAGTCCTTCATCTTAGCCGAAATTGGAAGCATGAATGGGTCATTAATCTTACGGTCGGCTAAAGGCATAGCATCCAAGAATTCCAACAAGGATGGGCCGGAGTACCATGGTGCATCGGCAGCGCTGACACGCTCTTTCAAACCCGCACCAGTGTAACCTGAAACAGGCATGAAAGTAACGTCACCCTTTTGATAACCGACACCCTTCAAGTATAATGCAAGTTTGTTGGTACATTCTTCATATCTTTCCTTAGACCAGTTAACGGTTGGATCATCCATCTTGTTGATAACAACCACCAATTTGTTAACACCCTGAGTTTTAGCCAAGATAGCATGTTCTCTGGATTGACCACCTCTTTCAAAACCGGCTTCATATTCACCCTTTCTTGAGGAAATAACTAAGATACCAACATCTGCCTGGGAAGCACCACCAATCATTTCTGAAATGTATAACTTGTGACCTGGTGCATCCAAGATGGTGTAACGTCTCTTATCAGTCTCGAAGTAAGACTTACCAACTTCGATTGTCTTACCATCATTTCTTTCTTCCTTGTTGGTATCCATAATCCAGGATAAATACCAACCTTGTCTACCAGCATCCTTAGCTTCTCTCTCATATTTTTCAACGGTACGCTTGTCGACTGCACCAGTTAGATATAGCAAGTTACCACCCATGGTTGACTTACCGGCATCGACATGGCCCATGAAAATGATAGACATGTGATCTTTACCACCAAACATATCACTGACAACGGAGGGATCGATTTGATCTTCTTGTTCCTTGGCTAAAGCGGCAGCACTGGCAACAGTGTTTTCTTTTTTAGCTTGGGCAACTTCCTTCTTAGCAGAAGATGGTGCCTCTTTCTTTGCTGGAGTTGAAACAGAAGCCGAAGCTGGGGTATCGACTGGGACTGGAGATGTGCCCTGTGGAGTACTAGCTGGGACTGATTTTTCGGCCTTTGGTTCTTCATTTGGTGCAGATAAGGCATTCGACTCAGGAGCAGGAGATGGTGATGCCTCCTTGCTTGGTTCAGATTTCTTCAAAACAAGTGGTGCCTTAACGGTGCTAGACTTAAGATCTAACTTTAACACCTTCTTTGGCTTGACAGTGGTCTTAAGGGACTCTTGTTGCTTCTGATAATCTTCGAGAGACATCTGGCCGGATCCGGCTTGGGGCTGAGATTGTTGATCGTAATTAACATTATAGTTGTAATTATTATTATAATTACTATAATTGTTGTTGTAATTATTATTATTGTTGTTGTTGTTGTAATTACGGTAGCCACCACGGTTGTTGTTGTTGAAGTTTCCCCTGTTGTTGAAATTACCTCTGTTGTTGTAGTTTTGATTGTAGTTTTGATTGTAATTTTGGTTGTAATTTTGGTTGTAGTTTTGGTTGTAGTTTTGGTTCTGATTGTAGTTCTGGTTATAATTCTGGTTGTAGCCCTGGTAACCCTGCTGTTGGCCGTATTGGCCTAATTGCTGCCCATACTGCGAGAATTGTTGTTGGCCTGGGACAAATGGCTGAGCAGCATTTGGATCGAAAGTTGGGGCGTTCACATTTAGATTCTGCATTCCAGCAGCCAAGTTATTGGCATTAAATTTCTGTTGCTGTTGCTGTTGCTGTTGTTGTTGGTCAGACATCTTGATGCAATGGGAGGTAGTGTCAGAATGTAGATGGGGGGACTCTTCTTTCCAGTATGTGGAGCTCAAGCAAACGAGTGATTGAAGAGTCCCGCTTTAAGGAGTGCCTCCATGAGTTAGCTGGGAGTCTGGGAGTCTGGGACTCAGGGAGTGAGACTGAGACTGAGAGACTGCCCGCCCGCTGAAAAATTTTCCGGCCAGAAACACCGCACAGCCAAATGGGATTATGTAACAGCTGAGGTAACATTGGAGGCTGTAGCTCGTGGCGGTGAAGTCGGATTTTGCCACACACGCCGCCCCAACAATCCGGCACAACCAGCTTTTTTTTGCGTCGGTCAGTAGATGTAAACAAACTGCGCTGCGGAACGTCTTTGAAACATAAACAAACCAATAAGACAATCTTTCTTTCACTCGGGCCTTTCACATCAAGGTTGAACAAGCTGAACACAGAATCCTGGAAGGCAACTTTGAAACGTACTAAAAATGGACTCCAAAGAATATTTGCAACCGGATTTTGATTCGGCCAAGCTAACTATCCCAAAGTTAAGATCGATCCTAATAGATCACGGCGTTGAGTATCATTCTTCGGCAAAGAAAAATGAACTACTTGAGCTCTTTGATAAGCACATCAAACCAAATGCGGAAAAACTCTTGCGTGAATATAATTCTTCGAATGTTGCTAGCGATGACGGTATACTGATAGTCTCAAAGCACAGGAAGAAGCAAACTGCTAGAAAAACTAGTAGGCAAAGTACCCCGGCAAAGCTTTCTTCACCTGACGACAAGCACTCTCCTAAGATTCTCGACTCGGAGAGCCCTTTGACGGCCAAATCAATCAAATTAACAAAGTCAAGTCCAGTTTCTCGTGCTTTTTCGTCGCTGGCACAGGAGACATCATCATCAGCATCACCACCAACAAAAGTTGATTCTGCTATCCCAGCGAAACGTGAATTGGGCGATGGTTCCCCTAAAAAGAAGAAAAAGCTATCCAGAAGAAAGATTAGTTCTGAGGATGAGAGTGATCTTTTATCTTCACCTTCTGTAAAGCCAAAAAGTACTCGTTCGTCGCCTTCTAAACCATTTTTGAGCTACGAAAAGTTTGACGGGGACGATGACATTTTTGCGTCTGCCAATCGTTCGAGTATGCAAAATACGCCAAGTAAGTCAAAGAAGAGCAGTTCTGAAATATTAGAGTCTTACAAAAAGTCGATGCCTATAGGAAGGATTGCAAAGAAGGAGACACCTTCGAAGAAGACAAAGAGGAAGTTACATGAAGTCGAGAATCTTACTATTTCAGCCAAGAGTTTTGATTCTGAGAGTATTACTATAGCAGGTGAAGATGAAAAAAGAGGCACGGGTAGTAACTTAGATCAAAGCCCCAGCATTAACGTCGATGAAAGAACATCTAGTGAGACAAGTGATTTTGTCACGGAAATATTAAACGAGCCATTAGAATACATTCGCCCGGAGTCGCCATTGAAGGTGAAGTATTCTCCTGTGCTAAATATAATAGAGCTTGATTCATCTGATGAGTTATCAGGTCCTACAACAAAGTTATCTCCCGAGTTTCGTGATGAAAAGAAAACTCTCAAAGGTGTCAAGGTGGATGATGGAGTTGACGAAAAAATTGCTACTGATGGAAATATTTCCAGTTCTGAAACAAGCTCTGATGTTGAAAATGGCATGGATGTTAGTATGGATTCAAAGGTGTCTTTCAACGATGAAGTGGCTCAAGAAAAGGTTTCATCTAAAAAAGGCCCTACATCTCCAACTTCTAGAAAAGCCAAATGGCTCCAGGCTCTTCTGAAATTTTCGTGTGTTGCTTCTTTATCTTCTTCCCTTTTAGTTGCATTTTATGCTTACAGAGAGTTGTCCTTGAATAGTGGGTATTGTGGTGTCTCGGTCTCGTCTGATAGACCTATAAATTTAAGCTCCAAAATACCTTCATTTTTGATCCAGCAGTACCCTCAAGTTCTAAAGTATGTTGAAGCGGCGGAACTGGCCATAACTGATAGTTTTACACCTAATTGTGTGCCGTGCCCTGAACATGGTACATGTTTCGAAAGATCCAGACTTGTTTGTGATTCTGAGTATAAAGTCCATTCGCCATGGTATGCCTTTTTTGGTCTTGTTCCTAATTTTGAGACATGCGAGTTCGACTACATGAAGCAAGAAACAATTAGGCTAATGAGAGAGTACACGCTAGATACCTTGCGTAAAAGGGGGGGCAAGGAACTGACGCTAGAGGAACTGCATGATTTTTTAAAGGCGACTAAATCTGGTGACATGAGCGATACTGAATTTGAAGAGTATTGGTCTAATTTCATTCATTATGAGATTCTAGATGAACCTGAAATTAAAATTGATTTTACCTCCAGTTCAATATCCCTTTATGATATAAAGCCATCGGAGTTTCTGACTAGATCTCTTGGCCCAAAAAAGGGTAAGAGAAAAAGTAAATACTTTGAAAGTTACTCAATGCCTACGACCACGTCTAGTCCTAAGGGTGGAAAACGTACAAAGTTAAATATGAATTAATGATGCACCAGATTGCTTGATTTATAAGACCATCTCCGGACTTTCATCCCCTATTGTTCGGATGTGTTATGCTACACGTTTGAAATGGCCTCTACTTTTAATTGTGTTTTTATAATAGCTTCTTCCCTTTTCTTCCATTTTAATTTTTAGTTCTTTGTTCATGCTTTTAATTTCTTTTTTATTGTTTTCGTTTGTATGTTTAATGTATCCACAATCTATATTTGCTAAAAGTTCCACCGGTTGATTGAAAAAAAAACGATCGGAGAAATTCCAGATGAGAGATATCTGGTCAACTGTTCGCCCAAGGTGACCATCCAGAAGCAAATGAAAAGAAATAAGTTTCCAAAAAGAAACAAACAACAATTATTCTCCATAGCCGGTGAAGGGAAGTAAGGGCAATGATCTGAAAACTGTGTGTTATATAGAGAAGAGTAAGTAGTGTATATGGACTGGAGCTGGGGACCTGGGGTGCCTTCTCTGATAAATGGGATACCAACGCCGGAAATAAAGATTTATTATTATTATTATTATTATAAAAAAGAGAATTGTTCACAAGTTGATGAAAAAAAACACCCATGCTGGGAGTCGAACCCAGAATCTTTTGATTAGAAGTCAAACGCGTTAACCATTACGCTACACGGGCAAAGCTGTCGAATAGTCATAAAAGCAGCACTTTGACAATTTTTCTGTTTTGTGCGTCACGTGACATGTCACGTGACATCTAAGTATTAGATAGTGGAAGAGTCAAAGGGGTTATATAGCAACATATGTATAAGCTATGTGCCTGCTAATGTTGACGGAATTATAAGATTGATAGATCAAGCATTGCATAGGCAATACGTAAAGGATCAAACATCAACATATAAATTACGTTGACTATGAATCAGACGACAAGAAAATAAAAAAAAAATCCACCGGGAATATAGATATAACAAACAAACAAGAAGTGTGCTAGCAGATTAGGGGTGTTGTTTCTCAGGCAACTCCTAATCTGTAATTGACTACACGATGGTCTCGTGAGTAGCTTCTCACGAGACTCTCGAGTAATCATTAGTATTGTACTTGAATCCGCGTACAAGGCTGTTGTTTATAACCTAATAGTGAATCGAATGTATATTGAAGTTATCTAGAGGCTATATACTACAGATAAG
>JAJMAB010000067.1:19538-88454 GCA_030564825.1 Ogataea sithepensis | reverse complement strand
TATGAAGTAATCATGAATGACAGCATTAATTAAATAATACATTTTACATCTCATAACAGTTAATACACTGATGTGATACAATACAGTCTATAAATATATATATATGATATATAGAGAACTTGTCATTCTAATGAAGAAGTACAGAATGAGGATAGTCTATATGAACAGGACATTTATGTACTGGGAATAGAATACTATGTGAGTGATGTGGAATACTTGGAGGAGAAGTATTCAGTAGTGAAGAATGCTATATGGTGTGGCGTATATAGACTGGAGTAGTCTAGTTAACTGTGGCTGAGGATTGTACACCTGTGGGAACCAGATGTACAGTAAGCAGCCGTTGCTGTGCTAGACTACGCTGACAGAATGTCGACGACACATAAGAATGAAAACATTTCATATAGATTTAACACTACAAAACTCTTTTAATTCTTAATAGAATTAACGTTCCCTTTTTACAATTACTTCACTAGTAAATTACATTAAATAATCAACAGTAATTTACCATTGGATTTCAACATAATCAACAAACCGATCCTTTAACGAATTTATTGCTTCCTTCTTTCATTATACGTTTCACGTAATTCACAGTAGAAAGGAAACAGATTTTAACATCTTCTGCTATATATAATATGTATATTATAATATACATTCGTATATTTGTGAGCTTAAGTAAGAAGTTTACACATACCCTTACTTACTATAAAATATCGTATCGGACAAACGATTAAAATTTGCTACACCCCTTCTTTATCAGAAATTTGTTGGCTAATGGACATTACAGGCTCCAGTTCACCTGAATGGATAGCACGTAAAATATTCTTTTCATCTTTACTTGACAAAACTTTATCCAACGAATGGACAACGTATAATTCTTCGTCTTCTCCAACAGGTTCACCTTCATGAACGATGACCGGCTCGTTCAAATTACTCTTTGGACCTTGATATTTACCTTTCGCATATGCATAGTAGTAGATAACAGCGATAAGCATTGTTCCTGGGGTGATGACAACAGTATAGTTCATTGTGTTCTTCGTAACCACTGAATTTGAAGGGAACATAACCAAGATGACAATAAAAGCGAGGAAGAAGCACGTTATCCATCCAATTATTTGGGAGGCAATTTCACCAGTATAGAAATCCCCCGGAATGAACTTATGCTTACCAACGGTCAATCTCAAAAGAATTGGAGTACCCCACGAAATATAATTACCGGCAATGGCCAATGAAAACAAGGCCGTGGAAGCAGTGGTACCAATTAAACACAACAATCCCAAAAGCAAGGCAAGAATACCACCATAGATGACTGCTCTAATAGGAGTGGATAGCTTCTTGTTGACAACTTTCACAATTGGTGCAAATGGAAGGCCGTCATCCCTGGCGAAAGCCCAAATCTGTCTAGATATAGCAGTCAAGATCGATGCACCCATCAACCATTGGCAGAAGGCAATCAAAGACATGAATGCAATGGACCAGTTCTTTCCCAATGCATTGTAAATGATTTGGGCAATTGGACTTCCAAACTCACTTCCAATGATTACGGAAACATCAGGACCCATACAAGCCGCAAGAACGATACAGATTAAAAAACCTAGTACAAAGCAAGTAGTGATGGAGCCAATAATACCGAGAGGAACCCCATGTGAAGCATTTCTGGCTTCCTCTGACATATGGACACAGGAATCAAAAGCACCGATAGTCCAAACAGCAGGCATAAATCCATTAATAGCCCAGTTCCAGCCAGGAGTCCAATCGCTGAATTGCTCATTGTCTCCAAAGATGAAAGAGCCGGTATTGAAACCCACACCGTTGACCTTACAACCGATTGGAACAGCGATGAAGAACAAAACAATCAAAGCAAGGTTACAAACTATCGAAAACGTTTGCAATCTCGAAATAAATCCAGATGCCAAGCAGGTTGCAGCAATATGAGAAACGACACAGGCAACAAAAACACCATAAGTTTTGGCTGAAGTAATGTCAAAGTTACCATCCTTTTGAATTGAAACGGCAGCTAAAATTTCACCTGCAAACCCATAATCAATGGAACATAAACCACAGATCAAGGCGACAGAGTTTGTGTTACCAACCATATAAGATAGAAAAACCCTGAATTTTTCAGGAGCAAAGAAGAATGTCCAATAGAAAATACCTCCTGATGTTGGGATGGCCGAACCTAGTTCGGCCATTGAGATTCCCAGTAGCAAAATGAAAGATGAGGCCAAGAACCAGCCCCAGACCAACGTAGTTGTGCCACCAGTCAATGCCTGCGCCAAAACGGACGCAATTGAAGGAAGCAAACCCATAATGGAGAAGGCAACACCAAACACCTGTAAAGTTGAAAATTGACGTCTTAGTTCTGCCTTGTAACCAATCTGTGCTAGCAACTCATTGTCAGAATGGGCTGCTTTTGCGTCAATCACGTCTGGTTGTTTTATTCCACGATATCTGCTGTATGATATAGTAATGTCTTGTCCTTCAGTCATGTTAGATGGGATATCTCTTTCTGATGCTTGAATGTTTAAATTGTGTGCAAACTTCAACGAAGGAGGTTAGAAAACACAAAACACATCTTCCTACAAATCACGTTAGATATATATGTATATATAAACACGTAAGAAGAGCTCTATTTAAATGATTCTCATGAAAATACCAAATTTTATGTAGGACGTAGACGTTCAAACGAATGCCGAAAAGAAAACTCACGCTATATAAAGAGATAAGATATAATAATGAGACAACCTTCACCATTAAGTATAGATTAAAGTTAAAAGAGGCGTGGCTGTGAGAGAGCTGTAACGGCCGAGGCTCTCAGAAATAGCCGTTATCGGCAAATTCCCCTAACAACTTAGAGAATCTGGCAATTTAGCATCTCCTTTATAATTTTTGGTCTCATATAAACACGTTGGATTCTAGTGTAACCCTGATCAAAATCATGATATTGTATACGTCTTTGCGTTGAATAATAATATGTTGCCAAGTATGACCTTGTCACAGGCTAGTTAAATCTCGGTTTGTTTACACAGTTTATCAAATTCTAATCATAGGAGTTAAAGCACCAAGTCCGGCACAAGCACTCAATTTCTATTAATTTAAGATTGATCAATCAACGATAGCAAAGGGAAAGAATTGGGGCCAAAAGGTGGCCATAATATAATTCCTTGCTTCCAGTTTCCTAATCAGGTGCTTACCAATGACCATTAAGCATGATTGAAATTGAAAGTTGGTATCGAGACAGAGCAGGTGAATGCAATTGCGCGCCAGATCTCGCAACACAATTGGCAGTGGATCCCGCACCACCGTGTGCTCCAAAAACAGCCGCAAAGGCATTGCAAAACAATTCTTATATTCCAGGTCACTGGCTGCATCTATATTAGATACAAATAAAGGACGTCCTACAAATTATAGTTTATAGATAAGTATATATATATATGTATACACTTTCCGATGCTTAACAGCAATCTGATCACCTTTGATCAAAAGGTCCGGCTCAAATATATTTTAACATCAATACATGCATGTATATATAGCTTCCTGACGATTCAACTTTATGTCTCGTTTTATCGACCTATAAAAAGATTCTTCCGATATCCTTTCCCAAACTGTCATTGCCATCTACTGGAATCACCTCAAAAAGGTACATAATATTATGTTTTTTTAATGATTCCCTTAAACATATATATATTATATATCTAAATTGATATTATATATCAGAACATGCACTTTGGTTCTAACAAGATTGTCGAAGCACTTTGATATATGTTACTTACTATATGATGTGTACAGATAAGCCTCAAATGGATCCCCTGTTTAATGAATCAAGTCGGATAGACTATTTCTTGAGCAAACTATTAGGTGTAATTCCTGCGTGCAACAGCCAATGTACTGCATGGCAAGGAAATTTAATGTAAGGCCGAAGGCTTACCAAGATTAATTTATACTCTCCATGTACAAGGCGAGGCAAGTTCGGATGATTGGAACACCCTGCCGACTCGTCAAGTGGGGGAGTCGATGTGGGGAGGCCATGCATGATGCATGTTCCGGAAGCTACAAGTTTAAGCTACAGTTCTACTACTATATGAATTCATAGATATATATATATATATATAGTGCACACAGGGAGAGGTATCCAACTGTTGAAACGTTTGAGTAGATTGGCCTGAGGATTGGAAACAGTGACTCATCTTGGCTGTACTGAGTGAAGTTTGTTGTACGGACGTAAAATCTTCGTACTGCAATCTGGTAGGTGCCATGTAGACCGATTCTTGGTGTACCTGGCTATTCATTTGGATAATAACGAGAGTCCCCAAGGAGTACTCTAACTTGCACATATTGGGTTATATATCTTATCGAGTCCAGCGCAATATCTATCCATGCTATTAATTGCAGTATGTAAACATGGCTCGTCAATTATTCTATCGAGCAGCATATGCTGAGATGGATTTTTTTTCTTGGTAAAACAGAGAACGTGTATAGACAGACCAAATATAGAGGCAGTCTCTGTGTCGTGATGCTCGGCCGCGGCTCGAAATTCTTCGGCCTGTTTTCGGTCGTTGCAGTGCCAAGCACAATTCCACCGTGCTATGCCTATCAACCGGATTCCTTCGCCCGATCATCAAGACTTGGTTGATTGATTTCTGGCACCGAGTTAAACACCCTACCAGGCATATTGATAATGTACATGTTGTTGGTTTTTGTCAGTACAGCACATTATCCACTTGGAATCCCGGTTGAGGTTGATATTGTGGATAACATAACATAATTGGCATTTGTATTAGCATCTTGTCCTGGTGGATGGCCTTGTTAACAAGCTTCGAAATAAGGTGTGGTTTTGAATGTAACCTCGAGAGGTGTTGTGAAAGTGGCCGTTTGCTCTTGCAACTTTTACAGAATGAAATGTATGAGCCTGCTGGATGTTACGCTGAACATGTGGACCATAACATAGCGCAGCATGGTGAATATGGAGCTGCTGTTTCCTTGACTTGTTCTGAACAGTTGAGACCAGTCGTGAGATATCCTACCACAGAATGTGACCACACACACACCGATACACACAGGAACTACAAACTACTGCTGAAACCCAACACTGAGCCAGCGTACCCGACCATAAAAAGGTTCAGCTTATCTGCTAGATCCAGTTCCGTCAAAGGAGGACTACGGAAATTAAATCAGTCTACAATGAGGGTCATAGTTCTAATCCCACAAAACCTGAGTCAAGCTTTCTCCACTTTCACCTTACAACCAATCTCAGAATTCAATTAAAAAGATACGGTCGCAGCCGCCAACCTAGAATTAATATTAAACAATCTAACTTATGTGTTTGTCAATAATAATCGAATCACTCTCAATAGTGCCATTTTACAGGATTTCACACAGCAGGAAACAAATAACGATACAAAGGTCAAGGTCCTTGCACAAAAGTGCATGAATACGACAACAAGGTGTAACATGCGGCTTGATGACAATGACTGCAACATGAGGAAAATGGACATTATTTGTAGAACGGTCTGACGGTTTCGGTCTTATTCATGAAGTCACCTTTGGACAGTAAAGGGTTTAAAAGGTAAAACTTGAGTTGATGTTGTTGTAGAACATCTTGAATATGAGCAGCAATAAGTTTTTTATTGTTGCTAGACTCTTGCAGTATTGTAGTGGCTACAGAATTCCTGTCTATTTGTTTTTTTTTTTTTTTTTTTTTTTTTTTTTTTTTTTTTTTTTTTTTTTTTTTTTTTTTTTTTTTTTTTTTTTTTTTTTCTTTTCTTTTTTGCGTTGGCAGATACTTTGATCCAGTAGTAAATTTAGCCAAAAGAAATCAATGTATATGTACTGGCTAATCTGATCTTTTGCAGTTGCCCTTTGTGAAAATTTTTCTGGATTATCCTTCTGCTTCTTTTAAATGAATTTTAGCTCTGTTTTTTCGCATCATCGTATCAAGGGTCCCCAACCACAATTTTTCTTATCACAGACTTCGATAAACGAATTCTTCCAAGTGGCAAAAACGCCTATTTTTTGAAGATTGTGCAAAAGAAACTCGTAGTGATACCCAACCAACATTTAATATTGTCTAGTGGGTATAATTTGTATTATGTAATAATATCTTCGTAGAATAAGGTTGAAATTAACTTATATAGTTCCAAAATTAGACTTAGAAATATTAACTCCTTACTTCTAATTAGAGATTAGGAAGTAAGGCTGGTAATCCAGCTACATGGGTTAATAATTAAGCACGTGAATGACTAATAGTTTATTATGAGCAATAGTTGTTTCAATTATAGAATTTGAGTTAAGTAAATAGTCAATTTATTTTGTATATAGTATGATACATCTCCTGTTTTCAATAACTGGATTCGTATTTCATATCGTTTAATAAACTACACTTAACAATCAGAATAAAGAACTTTAACACCTGCAAGATATAGCTAATGCATCTAGTTATAAACGCAAAATCCGTGGATACGTTAGCAGACTTACATTGTGATGTATTCAGGAGAACATTTCACGTTACTGGCTGCTAGCATTGGGGGGATTCCATTCAAAAATTAAGTCCTGGATTCTGTTAATATCCGATTTCAATATTGCATCAGTCAAATTCGATAATTTCGTGACATGGCCTTTCAAGACCTCACATATCGGTTCGTCCATAGCAGCATCATTTTCCTTTTGTTAACTGGTTAGATCGCTGAAAGTTTCCTGCATTGTTTGATGCATCACCTCCAACTCTCTTTGCTTTTAAATTGGAGATTCGGCTTGTGTCCAAAATGGGCACCGATCTTTGAAGTTGCAATTTAAATCATTCATCTACGACAAGTTGGACGATTAAGCTCTTTCAGTAGTGGATAACTTGTCCTTCAAAGGTCTAATTTCAGTTTCCAGTTTCTCAATTTCATTCTTCAAGCCACCCTCCTGTTCAACATGACCAAATACATTAATTTCCCTTCCTGTTTAATCACTCTTTAACAGTCTCATCTTTGTCTTGATGGGTTATATTACCCGAGTAGGTGGATTGCTAGTGTCTAGCGCTATTACCGAAAAACGGTTGTGAGGAAAAATAAAAATCTTGATGGTAGTTGAGACAACGCATCGTTAGTTGTTAAGCAAGGATTATTAATTGTTATCGATGTTATTGCCTGTGCTTATTGGATTATGACTTCACCTCCATCGTTATGGTAGGTACTGCAATTTAGGAAAAGAGCCTTGACAGTTCCAACTAGGATTAAAGGAAAAATGAAACAGATGAAGGAGAGACGCATTCTTGAAAATGTTATAAAAAGCCACGGTCCTTTCAAAGACTTGATTTTAGCATTTTATTTAACTCCCAATAAACAGCAAAGTCCCGATTATATACTAAAAAAAATCCAACTTATACATTTTTTGTTTCATTTCCAGCTGACAGAATTTAGCAGCCAACCACCGCTATATACAGAAGATTGCAGGCGCTAGATGATTTCTCTTTCTTTAATTGCATGGATCAAAGGCTTCCATTTTCCCACACCTGATATAATATATATAATATATATACTAGAGTATATACCCTTTTGTCGTGTATATATTTGAAAATTATTGCATAATGTCCTGTATCTGTTGCAAGATGTCAGGCATAGATCGATATCAATCTATTATATTGTAAAACATGAGTGGTATAGGTGCTGAGCAGTAAAGCGGCATCACCATTGTATTGTATGTATGTTACCATGCAGTTATATTGTCTATATAATTCAACCGCACACAAAACCATATATATATATATATATAGATATATATATGGAATTGATAAGTTCTGACTTCTGACTGATATTGATATATATTATATACAGCAGGTGAAATCAAGTTGGACAGAAGAACATTATTATAGAGAACGAGTGGTAAATATAATGGCTGACTATAAAGTTTTTAACGCTTAACTATGGGGGAGATATCAACAAGTTTTATAATTATCGCTAGCCACTTATACTTACCGACACCTTTCCAACCTGCCTTCATAGACTATATATATTATTGTTAAAGTAACTATGCTAAGTTTGGCTCTTTGTTCTATCAACCATGAAGTAACATTGTCTATATATAACTAGATAGAAAAAGACAGTTGTTACATAAAAAGTCAGTTGAATGAAAAAATGCTGGTTCATATACACAAAGATGGTTATTTCACAGAGGACTCAGGAGGCAGGCAGTACCAAGCACGTATACCTAGCACCTAGTGCGTACGTGGTATGGTGGTAGTTCCTACAGGCCGGCAACAACCCCTCTTACGTAATTGAGCCGTTCCTATAGTTCTTTCCGAAAAAAAAACAATTGAGACCTCTCGGCTCTATATTTTATTATATAATATATTAGACCCCAGCCTCCTGCGGGAGGCGCCCCCCTCCGCCTCGCCTCGACTCTCGACTGTATCAACGCACTGCGAATCAGACCATGTTGCCGCATATAGGCAACGTCTGTACAAATTCTGTGACTGCCAGCTGATGTTGCCCTAATTTTGCTTGAAAAATGCTTATTTAATATATATATATACACAATAATGCTGCATGAATTAAACCATGTGTGTTATATATATAATATACCTTGTCCTACGGAAGTGGGGTTCCAGCATGTCCAGAATAAGGACCCTTTTTAGACCCTTTTCAACATCTCTCGAAATGTACGTTATTGCACACTTTATATATATATATATGTATATATATATATACAGTCGGTGAAGGTAGGTTGGGCAGGTGTCGGTAAGTATAAGTGGCCAGTGATAATTATAAAACCTGTCGACATCTCCCATAGTTAAGCGCTAACAAAATTTATCGTCGCCATTATATTTACCATCCGTTCTTTATAATAATCATCTTCTGTCCAACTTGATTTCACCTGCTATATATAATATATATATCTACAAATATATATATATATAAGTAATTTAGTAAAAATTCACATCTAACCGATAAAGAGCCGAGGGGCCTGCGAGTCAGCCACACACACACCCATTTTTGACCAACTACCACATGGCGCAGCAGCTCTGCTCAGCTTAAGCCGTAAAACCCGGCAGTAGCATAATCAACAGAAAATGAAACAGGAAAAGCTGCAGTAGATCTTGCAGTGTGCCCATACCTAATTTGATCCTCAGCGAGAACCCTTGGCCTGTAGGGGCACCCACATGCATTTGACCTCACCGAAAAGGCACAGCAGAACTGATTCAGCTCATTCAATTCAACACATATATATATATATATAGATACCTCCTATAGAACCTCAACTTATGGACGTGAGTTTGATTTTCTTGTCTTTCAACCGTGTATTAATTTTATCGAAATTTGTATTCGGCTATGAAGTTACCAGGGAATCCTAACGATGTTATATTGTTGTTCTTTATTTTCCATTGCACAGCTGTTATGCCCTGTGCTTTAGTGCTAGTTTATCGATCCAATCTTCTTGGTGCTTACAATAAGCTTCTAGATAACTGTCTTTCTAGTGTTGAGCCTGCTCCAAAAGTGACGGGTAGCGATCCGGGAGGAGTGGTTTGCTTGCTCGGAGCTGGCTTATTTTTCGGTATGGGTGTGGCAATCTTTGCCTTGTATCTGCACAGAGTTGCTTTATATTATGGAAACAGGTCACAAAACCAACTTTTGTGATTGGGCCTTTCTTCCAGCATATGGCTGGTGGAAATTTATACCTCTGGCGGCCTTTTGTCATCGCAGTTAAATTGTATAACGGTATAGTATCTCGAATTAATTAAGTTCCATGATAAAATCATCATAATCATAGTTTGAAAACGTTGCTAAGGGGCGATACTGCCAAATTAATGGTCGATTATCGGCTGCTAGAACTTTTCCTGGGCTTGTTACATCCACCAATTCAACTACCGCTTTTTCTATCAATATTCACCATATTGTAATTATTGGCGTAATAGGATTGAGTGGTTGTTGAGTTCCTAAAATTCGAATCGAGTACCCCGAGTAATACAGTACTATTGAGACTCTTAACGTTATTCAAACGACTGTTGTAGAGGTTAGTCTACAGCCCAATAGCAACCTACTCGACCTACTCAAGTGCAATACATGACTCTGGAAAGAAGCGGTCAAGCATTCACTAATATACGAAGAAGGTGTCATCAACAAACCACGATACCTCCTTACCGTAAATCTCGTGGAATTTTCTTTTGTTTGAGAATAGTGACTGTTGAGTTCTGATTTGGAGGTCTCCCTTTTGGACACTGTATCAATTTATCACCCTCCATATATGTTTCCATTCTGTTTTCAGAATTTATCTGTTTTAACCAAGTCGGTCTGATTTGCTCATATCTCATTATCCTTGAAAGAGTCTTTAATAACCTTAATATAGTTACCAAATAACCTGACTTTATAATTCAAGCTAAGATTGGCAAATCGACCGTTCATCTTGCTGAACCACAAGCAACCAGTTCAATGTTCAAAAACCACTGTGCTTCATCGAATTATTCTTTGATAGCCCTTTCAAATAGGGTACTTAACTTTATTGGTGGTGCTTTAACAGTACCTCCGAATTTGTACACGTTGTTGTCATTCATAGACTGAATTTCAGCTGTAGAGACAGTCAGTCATTCCTTATGTTGCTTCGGTCGCCTGACATGCTTCAACATCTGTAGAATCTCATAGTTGTGCTTGTTGGCATAGAGAGTAATATCTGGAGTAGATTCTTCACAAATGATTCGTTAGTCTCTTTTCTTCACTGAGCTTTGAACTTCGGCACTTTCACTTCAGGCGGCCTGTCATCTTTCATCGAGTTGGAGGAAATTCCGGGGGGATCTATCTGCTCATAGTGTTGACAAAGAAAAGATTCTAGGGATAAGGTGCACAAGAACACATACGGATTCATCAGCAGGTGAAGGTTGATTTATCGTTTTGTTTGGCTGGCTGTTTCTGTTCCAACTTCCGAGTCTTCCTGAATCCGCCTCGTTAGACTATTGGCTGCAAGTCAACTTCTTTATTGCTTTCTAAGTCAACTATCTTGCTCCTCCCCAAGTAGCTCGTGTCTATGAGGCTTCAGCACTTTGCAAGGATCGACAGAGGGGGGACTCCGTATTCCAAAGAAGGATGATACTTTTGAACGTCGGCATTATCATTTCTTATCCGCGTTGCTATTACCCTTGCACAGCAATTATTCTTATCGTTAGTCCTATTCATACGATGATACAACATTGATCTTGAATACCAACGACTCGATGCACATCATTCAGCTTACAAAAGTAACTGAGCTGCAGGAATTACAAAAACTGAAGGTGATGCTTGTAATGGAAATATCAGTTTGACAGCAAATGTTGCCCTCAGAATACACAATTGAACTAATTTTGACAGCGACCACTGTAACTTTACATGAAGTTGACGTCTCTAACGTGTGTCTTCTCTGATTATCAGCTGTTAGAAATAATTCCAACCTCCAGCTACTCTGTTTGCTGCTTCATTGCGTCTTTTTGCATGGTTAATGATCTATCAACAACAGATTTATACCTGCGATATCAATGTTATTTGCAAGATAGAAGCTCCAACCACACTTATACGACGTGTAAATATGAATCTGTCGAGCTATAAACTGCAATTGTCGTTGTAGCATAGTTACTGAGCTTGGTGAAACCTGGAATGCTTTAGACGTGCTGGTGTAATAGCCAGATATCTGGATACGTTCGGGATGGAAACTGGCAAGTCTTCAGGCACTAGGGTCGCTTTTTTATATCTTTGTTTTACCGCCTCCCGAATGCAGAAAAAAATACTTGTTGTGTCGGATGATTTGAGGCAAGTCAGAATGGCGGGCAAGATTGGTTACATGTATAAAGACAACTAATAAACAATGTAGAATTGGCTTGATGTGTCAAAAATTTAATTATTTGACTACAGGAGTTTTAATTAAGATTAACGAAGCTGGTAAACATCATGTTAATTAACCAGCTAATACGAATTAACATTTTCTTTATATATGATCTAGGTATACTTGTACTTTGTTGAAGTATGCAGTCATTAAACTTAGAGTAATCAAGTAATAAGAGTTTTGTAGCTGAAAATAAGGTCTAACTTAACAGTCTCGTGGAACTTCGCCACTTCTGCACCCGTGCAGTTACTGTTGAAGATAATCATGCTAACTTGGAGCAGTGGTAACCAAATGGGAAAGTTCGCTAAAAAAGGGGATTACATTCAGTTTGGGAATAGTAGAAAAGGGCTATATCCAGACGGGAAACAAACGTGAGAGGTTACTGTGATCAACAATAGGGTTGTTAATTATATTATTGAAGTTATCTCGTTGTTGTAATTGGAAATATTAATATAAATACGGGGAGAAATCGTGGTACTCTAAATAGTTTCTTTTATTTAAGTTAACTATCGAGACTTGTTATAATTGAATGCACAAATTAAAATGTCAGATGAATTTCTAGATGGAAACCTGATTGGCTTCCAACAGGTTATGAGCCAAATAGCCTTCGTTTTCAAAGTCAGTAATTAAGAAACACTGAAATCTTCATATTTTAGAAGTGGTAATATTGAGATTGCCGAGGTTTGTTAGGAACTGAGAGATGATGATTGCAAAAGATTTCAGTTTTTCTTGATCCTTGACTTTAAACACGACAGCTATTTGCCTCTTAACCCGCTGGAGCCCATTATGGATTCCATTCACAAATAAATACTGATCAATGTACTATCCATAAATCGTCAAGTCATTAGTAACACTGTCGCCCACTTACAACACCTGAAGACAACAACCGGTCGAACTTCTCACTAGGATAAACCAATAACACAGAGAGAAACTCAAGATTCACGAATAATCCAATATGAAGAACAAAAACTAACGATAGACTCAAATTTGGAAAAAAACAACGAAAAAAACCAACAAAAGAGCACAATGAAAATATAAAATAAAACGATATAAATCAGAACATAAACAACGGCTAGTAGTCTTATAGGATTCAAGCCAGGTAACGTAACTAATGAGATGTAGTTGTATCTAGGTTCATGCCAAGCAGCGTCGTTTTTCAAGATCGTTTACCCCTAGTAGTATAATCTATGAAGCAAACATCTTCTCCAGACTTAGGTGGGATTACCAAGCATGAAACTATAATAGCATCCCCGTTGTCACCTTTATCTGACGGACGTAATTCGTAGTTCAAAGTTATCGATAATCCTTCTTGAATTCCCAACATAAGGAGAGTCCGATTTGCGTTGTTGTTCTTAGCCCCTTACACCATACGATGCAACATCTCAGAAATATGGAACGAACAAAGTAATCTAATAAAGATAATGATAAAGAGGACGAATGAATTCGAATAAGAATCCCCAGTATGAGAATGAAACTAGATTCGGATTGTATAGAATAACCCTAGAGTCTTTGAGGAGTACTTGATCAACCTAAAAAAGAGGTTCTATTTCCTGATGGAAGATGGTTACCACTTTTGATTCTCTACTAAACTTATACCTTCACCTTGCCATGCTTGAATATCCTTCAGCTCCAAAGCATTGTCTTAAATTTGCCAATTCTGATATTGGGTGTCGATCATCAAATGTTTCCAATTCATTTTTGCTTTGCCCAAATACGTCGTCAATAGCGTCCATCATTTGGATTATCTTTTTGAAGTCTGTGCAAATTTGTTGCGACTTTCCTCATTTCCTTTGGATCCAATCAAATGAATTGTAAGGCGACTGATTCCGTTGTAAATGGAAATTCTTTAGTCGGTTGCAGCTAGGACCCCGACTTTTCGCTTTGATCTTCTCTTAGAGTATTTGGTCTATTTGCCTTTCTTTAGTAAAACAATACTAATGTGACAAAGTATCAAGGAGTATCTAGCTTCTGCCTGTGATAGTCGACGTTCAATGATAACAGTGAAAGCCATCGGAAATCTGGATGTCTCAAAAGAGGTGGCCAGAGAGTGCCCGTCAATACGGATTTCACATCTTGTTTGAGTGGATCATTTTGCAACTGACTTTCATTTAAATCACTTCCGTCTGATTCCTTCTTAACATTGAACATACACTTGCCATTGACCAGTAGGATGTCCCTCTGAGAACTGTTTGTATACGCCAGTTTGTACATGTTTTTGTCTGCCATAGGATTGGTTTTACCTCTGCAGGTTTTCCAGTCAGGTATTGCTTGCTTGGGGTCCATAGGCAGATTTACAGCCTGCAGATCTCATAGTTGAAATTTGCCAACAAGTATGCTTGACGGTTCGACTGGACAAAGCTTGTCTCAAAGATGTAACATTTCTTCCTTTCATGGCTTTGTGACAGAATTCCTTTGAGGTAAGCTACATTCTCCCATAACGACAGATGGCGTGTTTTAGTGACAGGTGATGGAGAACGACTTCCCTGTATGCAGGCACGAGAGCTAAGGAAAAGGATTCAAAGAGTGTGCATGAACGTGGATCTAATCGAACTTTGACTGGCTGGTGATTCGTGAAGTTGATTCTGTTTGGATTTCCCGCTGTCTCTGCGCTGTCGACGTTTGCAATTTCCAGCCCTTTAATATGTGTATTTGGGTTTTATTATTCAATCTATTAGTGAAGGTTGGCTGGTCAGCTAATTATAATATAATAAGCTTGTAGTATATAACGTTATCTAGTTCGAAACTACGATAATCTAAAACAATAAATATAAATAAATAGATCTGTCCTTCTTATATAAACTATTTAATACATAACGAGTAAGATATAAAAGGGCGAAGTCGCCTATATATACGAATAAACGTTGATTTGCTAAAACAGCAGTCAAGTTGAATTACCTAATCCTCTATGTAATTATGAATGCCACAGTCCCAAGGCAAGGGTGTGCAAATTCACTGGTGCCAGAACACATCACGTGACTAAATGTATTCTGAAAATTTTTGAAATCTGTTTAAAGTTACAGTCGATGAAGGCAGGTTGGACAGGTATCGGTAAGTATAAGTGGCTAGTGATAATTATAAAACCTGTTGATATCTCTCCCATAGCTAAGCGCTAACAAAATTTATCGTCAGCCATTATATTTACAGTTTGTTCTCTATAATAATCATCTTCTGACCAACTTGATTTCACCTGCTGTATAACACTTCTTGACTAGAAAAGGATTTTGCTCATCTTAGAAGTGTGTATTTATATAGATAGGGATCAATTATCGCTAGTAGTCTGTAACTACCGAGAGCCACAGAAATCTAATAACATATATGCTCCTATGATTATAATTTTGGATATGATATCTCAAAAAAGAGAATTCAATTCTGAGAGATATTATATCCATTTTAAGTTTATGTTCAAAATCAGTTATAACTTGTAATTTATGACCTGGGGTACTATTAAAATTTTTCAATTAGCTTGTCATTGTTAAAATCTGATTGTCTTTTATAGTGAATTACGTAAAACGTATAATGAAAAAAGGAAGCAGTAAATTCGTAAAGAATTCGGTTTGTTAATTAACCTTCCAGTTAATCCGGTAATAAAGAATACATATGACTGTGTATCTCTTTTAAACTTATCTGGTGCGCACGCGGGCTTCCAAAGGCGTACGTTCCATAGTGTTTCCCCTATTTGTCTTCTCCTGAGTCTGACTCGATCACCTATGCCATTCTTTATCACTTGAATACATCTCTTATGTATTCCTACATAAACAGAAGGTTCTTGGATAGACCTATTATCGAACCTATTAGTTAATCACTAGTCGGTAATCTCTATTACCTAATTATGAAATCACATATTTCAACAGTCAGGTGAGATTCAAAATGATTTCGTTTGTTTTGAATGTCATTTTATATCTTTCAGCACCTCTTTTGGTGTTTTATGCAGGGACTTGTGATACTCGCTTTTATTTGCTGATGAGATAAAGGCATTTTGGACCTCTGATGGTGAGATAGAGGAATTCTGATGTTCCTCAAAATAGCAGGGTTACCGTATAAATTTCTAATGACTGACATAATCCAGCAAACCAAGAAATTAGAGTCGAGATTCGATCATTAACTTCTACAGTAACCGCCATCATAGCATGTGTTTTTTTGCACACCCGTGCGGCATGCACAAGAGATAGCATCTGACGCGTCGATGGACCATTTAACTTACGAAGAAAACAATCAAGTGAGGTGTTTCTTGGGAGTTGGGAGTTTTATTGTATGAAATATTTGGATAATTGATTCCCCATTGCAAGTAACTCTCCTTTTCTCTTGCTAAATCTATACAAGATTCTCATACCTTTATATGCCGCAAATATACTCTCAACAAATACTCTACGCCTGGCCTGGGAATCTGCCATCTGGTTCCAACAGATAAACAGCGCTCAGCCACCACAGACTGAAACTAATCCAGTTCGAGTTAGTCTACACCGCACCATGTATACCATTCTTCAATACTGAATCATATACTCATCAGGATTAGAATGATACCTTTGGTATATACATCATCTATATATATACCATAGTTTAACTCTGTCTATCTGTGCAGTATAGCGATAGAGAGATGTATTATTTCATTTACGAGCTGATTACCGATTTGAATTTAATTTGAATCAATTAATTGATCTATATATATACTCATTCGTATCTGGGGAGTGCGGCTCAATCCAGTGGATGTGACGGTTCCCTCGGCATCTGTTGAATCAATTGATACCTGGTAGTGGGGTCAGCGTTATGAGAAATTGCTGATAACGTATTAATTATAATGTTCATTTTAAGATTAATTGGATAAAGGGGCGACGTGTATACGGGATCAGAGGAGGAACCATTTCTGGATGGTGGAAGAAGAGCCAGGCGGGCGGCGGCTCTGGCTGTCCCTCGGGAATCTGGGGAATTATTCCTCGTCCTGCTCTGCCAACTTTCACTGCTGCAATATTACCGTTATTGGACGCGCCACGCCATGTCCGTTTTCCCCACACATCCAGGCGTCTTTGAGACTGGCTACCTCGACTTGTTCAACGTGTAACAGGTGCCTCATGGTGGACATTGTGTGCTTCTGGCTGTTGGCGGATGATGTCACTAGTACCGATTTCTGCTGATTGGAGGTTGTCGAGATCCCTGGTCCGTTTTGAACCGTCAAGCTACTATTGGACCTCGCTCCCAGCACATCAACTAGTGGGCCGTTCGTCCACGGTATCATACATCTATATTCCGGTTTGAATATCCCTCGGTTATTATACACAAAGTTCTAAGGTAATAACGGTACTTAAAGTGATTATCTATAGCATATATATATATATATATATATATATATATATATATATACGGATAATTTATATTGAGTCAACACTATAGTGTATAATTCCAATCACAGTATGCAACTACGGAACCTCAGTAAAGTTCACATTCTGGAATCATATCCCCTCCCAATCGAAATCTCCCCACACTCCATTACAGTTAACTCATTTATTGTGTTGGAATTGTGTTTTAAACTAGTATATAAACCTTGCAAAATGGTCTTCGTTTGTTTTCTTCCTCCCTAGCTCTTTCCTTCATCAAACCGACATCAAACAGTTGATTTCCAAAAACGATACAAATATTTCTTTGAACAATGACAACTCAATCGCAATCCGGCTACTGTTTTGAACCAGGTAGCAAGAGTCTCGTCTTAAAAGAGCTACCATTGGTCGAACCTCAGGGAGAACAGATCTTGTTGAAAATTCGTGCCGCAGGTTTGTGCCTAACAGACGTTCACGTCTTAGACGGTACCCTAGACGACTACCAACACTCTTTTGCAATGGGTCACGAGATTGCAGGTGAAGTCTACAAAGTTGGCCCTTTGGTCAAGAAGGAGAATTTCCCAATTGGAGGTAGATATGCCGTTCATGCTCTCAATTCTTGTATGCAATGTGATTACTGTCAAAAGGGAACCCAAAACTTATGTTCCGAAGTCACTGGAAGATACGGTCTCGGTATCAACGGTGGATATGAGCAGTTCGTGATCATCAACCATCCAGCTCAGCTAATTCCTATTCCTGACAAGGTTTCTTTTGAGCAGGCTGCCGTTGCATCCGATGCTATATTGACTCCTTATCATGCTATAAGCACCGTTGACTTGAAGCCATCCGACAGAGTTCTAATCATCGGTTTAGGTGGTTTGGGTTCTTCAGCCTTACAAATTTTGAAGACCTATAACGTTTACACCGTTTGCGTTGACACCAAAGCAAATTTGAAGAGTGTTGCCGACGAATTTGGAGCTGACGAATTTCACACTGATATTTTAAACTCAAATGTTCCAAAAGGATCCTTTGCTGCTTGCTTTGATTTTGTCGCCGTCCAATCGACTTTCAATATCTGCCAACAGTATGCTCAAAGTGGTGGGGTCATCAAACCTGTCGGATTGGGACAGCGTGATACCACTTTTGATTTGATGGATTTAGGCTTTAAACAACTCAAGATCATGGGTTCTTTCTGGGGTACGCCACAAGAGCAGAAGGAGGTCATGGATTTGGTTGCCAGAGGTTTAGTCAAACCAGTGATTACTGCCCATAAATTTAAAGATTTCCCGAAGGCATTCGAAATCTTAAGTTCAGGAAAGTCTACTGGTAGACAAGTCATCACTATGTGAAAGGTTTATATATCTAATCCGCTCGCAAATTGACTCCTGTTATTCGTTTAAAGGATTTTGTTTCCTATCTTAACGAAAACTTCCTCTTTCTTTTTTTAAAAAAAAATTGCCTAGAAGAACTAAATGGACTTAGTTAAGAAAATTACTGCTTACTTAACTTCTTTATAACTTGTTTACTAATTGGAAATAAATGATTATTTCCATAAAAATCGTTCAATATTGATATACAGTAGCTGTCAACAGATCCACCTTTAAGATGGTTTTATCAAAAATTCTGATTGATATAATATTATAACTAAGCATATTAATCCGCTTTGCGCGCCAGATAAGATGGATTCATTCAATAAAAGAACCATTTATCAAACAAGTAAAGCCAATAGAGATGCCAATAATCCAGCGAATCCCGAACCAAAAGAAATGAGTTTGTTACCACCTGCAGTCTCACGCGTTCTAGTTGAAGTTGTAGATGACGGAGAGTAACTTGAGGAACTTGAAATCGCGTCCATGCTAATTACACTAGAACGAATACTGCTTTGTCTGATACTATCACTACTAGATAGACTGAAGCTAGTCTGATGGACGGTGCCACTTGTACGACTAGTCTCTGACATTCTGCGAATGCTGGATGCGACGCTCCAAATGTTGCTGCTGCTACTACTACGAGCGCTATAACTCCTGTATAAACTGGCACTCGTACGACGTGCGCTGACGGGCTTCTCCTCCAAGGTCACCGTTTGAACGTATTCCTGTTTGGTCCACGAATTGTATGCCACGTCTCTCTTCATAAGCCTACTTGAGCTGCCTTGGTTTCCAATCACTTCTTGCCAATCGCGCGACACTATGAATGTAGCACTTGCAACCGCTTCACCGTCGGAAGTTCCTGTAAAATCATGTGAATAACCGGTATACTGATCCCAAGTGGCATTTGTAGTTAAATAGTCATCCATAGTAATCTCCAACTTGTTCCAAGGTCCAGCATCTGGAGGAATACTGATTTGATAGATTGGAAGCTGACCCTTTGCTTCACCAGTCACCGTTGGCAACGCATTGCCGACTGTGATCGTATTGTGAGCCTGTATTTGAGTGGTTAACACCGTTGTGGTATAAGTGGTTTGCAAGATTGCTCTTTTGTCAATTTGTGTGTTAACAGGTGCATACCAAATGGTTGCTGTTAAGTCCACCGAATATAACGATCTTGGAAACGCATCATCCAAGTCACAGTTCATTTGAACCTGTAAAGATTCGCTTCCATCATATCCGTCTGGGAATGCATCATAAGAGTAGTTCATGACTGTTCCATCTTTGATTTCCGTAACATCAATATGGACCGGTGCTCCATCTAAATAACCGGTGGTATTTTCGGCAATAATTCTGTAATATTTCTGTTCAATATCCGCATGGAAGTTAACTCCCCCGATAGTAAAGCTGGGATTGTCTGAAAGCTCAAATACCCAAAATGGGCCCACTATTGGTCTTTCAATGTCTGCTGGAGGCGGTGGAGGAATAACTTCAACCTCAACTATTCCCTCTTCTTCATCCTGTTCTGGACCATGTGATGACGAGTGATTACTCACAGTGCTCGTTGATGAAGTTGAATAATTATTGGTGCCCTTTGACGATGCTGAACTTATGCCTTGCAAAGTAGTATGCTGTTGTATGCTTGATGGTGAAAGGGTTGAAGGAATGGTTATAGGGTCATCAGTCAAAGACAATTTTGATGAAATTATTAGTGTTGCTCCAGCAGATTCGGTTTGTGTCGTATCTGAGATACTTTCTGAACCAGATGAACTGAGGGGTAATGAAAGAGTAGAAGAGATAAGAGAGCTAGCCGAGAATTGTTCAGATGAATGGATGAATATACTTGATGATTTCGCTTGAGGAGAGGAAATGGCGCTACTAGAGGATTCTAATTGTGAAGACGAGAAAAATACACTGGAAGATATTGATTTGGAAGATGACGGAGAAAAAATATCAGAAGATATTGATTGGGAAGATGTGATGGAGTTGCTGGATGATGTTGATATACTCGAACTAACCAAACTGCTTGATGGCAGTGACAAGGTTAAAGAAATTGAAGTTAAAGAAATACTGCTACTACTTGAGGAGCTAGTACTAATAGAACTTAAAGAGCCGAGAGTGCTGATATCCGTTGTTCCAGTATAGTAATAATTGTCGCATGACGATTCCCAATAAGAATAGCAAACTTCAGTTGTTACTTCAGCAATGGTATAACTATCTGAAATTACATACACTTCTTCGGCACACGTTGTATAAGCAATGTAAGAACATGCTTCATTGACTCCCTCAACACATTGTATGGCAACTATGAACAAGAGAACATTAAGAATATAAGCTAATAATGACATGTTAGCTTTTTAGTAACTTAATTAACCCCCAAAAGGTAATTTACAATGGATTGAAGTCATTTCTACAATTCCTATTCGTACAAATCAATAAAGCATCCTACTTGTTGTATATATATATATATATATATATACATCTCTTAATTTGTGCTCTCAAATCTCAAAATCCAAGGCCAAAAAAAACAAAGAAAAGAAAAGAATATGCAATTTAGGGCTTTGTTACAATTTGTAATAAATTGGCACAATTTTGCGTATTTGCAAATTTACAAGGTTTGGAAAAAGACAACATTTTAGCCAGGGATTTTGTATTTTCTGCTATTTCGCTATTTGTGGTACCATTTTAGTTTCTTCTGATTATTTGACAGGAAACCCGACTTTCCGTTCTAACATACTAACGTAGGAAAGCAGAGAATGGTATTAGCTGGCCAGCAATGACGACATCGAAGATGAAGAGGCAGTGATGACACCCATCTTGGCATGCAGGAACAACGCCTGGTTTTCACCCGAGCCCATTTTTCTAGGCCCAGTCCGGGTATGGCCAATCTATGTTTAGACATATATAATTTCCTATTCACTAGGACATGACGTTTTGTGATAGTATCAGCAATAGTAGGTTGAATTCCCGATTAAAATTTTTGGCCATGTTTCTTCTGTGCTCATCAGATTCTCAGCTTTAGATTCACCTCATACAAATTATTTTTTTCATAGGGTCCGACGTAGATAGGACACAATCCACTTTCTTAAAGTGTATAACATAAAACTCATTGTAAAACTACATTGCAGTGATCAGATAACATTGTTGGGATTACTAGAGCTAATTAACAAATAATCTACATGAAAGCCATCATACGTTGCTTAATGCGTTTATGAACAGGCCTTGGAATTGTTAATTATAGGATCACTGGAAAGTCATTATATTGATGTAAATTAGTGAGTTCAGATGTTCATCCCATTCGTGTTGCTTCCAAGTTTAGTAAATGGTTCAGCAATTGATAAATGATTATTTTAGATAGGATAATAAACAGAAGGTGACAGAATCATCGTATGAATGTATGAAATCGCAAAGATTGATAACGGTGCAATTTCTGCAATATTTGCTGTCTTAATATTTGTAACTGCTGTTGTGAGGTTGAGATAGAGTCAAATGATACAAAGACCAGTGTTTCAAAAGTGGTTGTTATTGAAATGGTGCTAGCTTGATTGATTCCAAAGTTGGCCACGTTCTTAGAGAACTGTTAATGGAAACAAATACCATGAGGAAATATAAGATTCCTATCATTCAAGTTGAGTGGAAATAATATCAGTTTGTACCATGGAACTCTCTGTAAGTGGCCAAGTTTACGATACGCTTTACTCGCCGGAAAATCTACAAACTGCAAATTTAATCTGGCAGGTCGATCGACGAGAAGAACGAATCGTCTGGTGAAGAGGTTTGTACTCTCGATCCAACTTAGTAACAACACTATTGAACGGGCATTGTATTCAAACCGCTGCAGATTTAGCCTCCACGTACATTGATCAGCAATCGTTTGTCGATTTTGTTTGTCTGATTCGTTGCCACTAAGGCCGGAGATACTTAGACAAAAAGTAGCATTGGTATTCCTTCTTTCAACCAATGGCTAGAAACTATACAGCACTCTCACTGATTCCACTTGCAGGATTGAATGATCTACAACAGAGAAACTATTAATATGCCATCAAGTTTTCGATACGGTTAAAGAATATATCTAAAAATAATCTAAAGTCTATCAATCTCTAATAAATTTGGCGTTATAGGTAACACGATAATGCTCATAGAATTCATCAGCACATTCCACCAACCCTGTCTCAGCAACATATTGAACCCAATGGTCCAACATTTCATTGAGCTTTTCAGGTAAACTATTTGCCAAGTCTTTTGTTTCACCAGGATCTTCCACAACATCAAATAATTGCCACTTATCTGTTCCCAATGGTTTGGGAATGAACAACGCCTTGTAATTACCCTTTCTTATTGCCTGCTGAGCAAACAATTCCCAACCAGTAACAGTCTCTTCATCGTGAACATAATCTGCATCACCTTTCAGATACTTCAACCAAGATTTACCCCTCATCGGAACAACTTTTCTTCCTTGGAATTCATCTCCAGGATGAGGCACACCTGCGATATCTAAGATGGTTGGCAAAATGTCCATCACTGTAATGAAACCATTTTTGATACCGTTCGGAGTACTCAACTGATCTGGGTAGTGAACGATCAAAGGGCACCTGATTCCACCTTCTGAAGCCCACATCTTGTACATGTAATGTGGAGCTGTTGCCGCTTGGGCCCATTCATCAGTATAACTGTGGAATGAATCGCCTCTACCAATATTTTCGTAGGCGTTGTCATAATGTTCCTTCAATGGTTCAAAGCCGTCAAATTTCAATGGCAATGCTTCCATCATCATTCCCTCAGCTCCATTGTCGGACATAAAGAGTATGAATGTATTCTCCAACTCGTCAGTTTCTTCTAAACGTTTGATGACTCTACCGATGTTTGTATCCAAAGATTCCACCATTGCTGCATAGGTCTCCATCACTTTCGATTGAACTTTCTTTTCAGAATCTGGAAGCTCGTTCCAAGCTTTCTCTCTTTGAGTTTCCACTTGATGTGGAATTGCACTTTCTCTAACGATTCCAAGTTCTCTTGCCCTCTTGATACGACGTTCACGAAGCTTTTGTGGCCCCTCGTCGTAAACACCTTTATACTTTTTAATAATTTCATCTGGTGCTTGCAACGGCCAATGAGGAGCAGTGTACGTCAAGAAACCTAAGAACGGTCTACCATCTCTGGTTTCTTCATCGTCTAGATATTCGAGAAATCTGTCTGTAAAATAGTTGCTGCTATAGTAGTTTTCTGGAAGATCTTCAGGGTTGAAAAATTCTCCATTCTGCTCGTACAAAGGTCTGAGGAAATTGAAGTAGTTTCCGTCTTTGTTCTTTGGGAAGTATTTAAAGTGGTTTCCTGAACCTGGCAAAAGAGTGAACGTCTTCTCAAAGCCTCTATTAGAAGGCCAGTACTGTTCAAATAAACCGAGATGCCACTTTCCCGACAAGACAGTGTAGTACCCAGCATCATGTAAAATCTCCGACAAAGCGGCAACCCTAAAGTTAAGATAGCCTTCGTAACCTGGCTTTCCACCGAATTTTTCAGGGAAATCTCTGGCAAATTCGGCCATTTGTCCCAATCCAGCTATATGGTTGTCCGTTCCTGACAATAGCATTGATCTTGTTGGTGAACATGCCGATGCAGTATGGAAATCATTGAATCTTAACCCATTTCTGGCTAGTTTATCCAAGTTAGGAGTGTTAATCTCTCCTCCAAATGCACCTAGATCGGTGAATCCAAGGTCATCCGCAACGATAACTAAAAAGTTTGGTGGTTTACCGGTGATTGTCATGCTGGATGATTCAATTGCAACGTTGTAGTATTCAACGGTCAGGCAACAATTGTTGCTTCATGATAGATAATTGCCTGTCTTTTTTAATGAAAGGATTGGTCGTTGAGGAAAGGATTAATCACTAGTTGGTTGGTGCTTGGCCTGTATATGGGGGAAAAATTGGAATGGGGAACTTCACGTGATACGAAGAAATGCGGACTTGGTGGCTTTTTTTGGGGAAGTCTCAAATATGGGATAATCCTTTTGCTGTGGCATCAGGCCTGAGAAAATATATAAGCTCTCTAATGGATAGAGAAGATAACCAAAGAAGAACCAGCTATTGTCAGTGGACAAAAAGTTGATTTGATATGCAATTTCCAATCCCCGAAACCATTATTTTACTTTGTATGTTGCTATTTCCAGATGCCAAGCACTTAATTCCTTAGGATGTAGCATTTACAAATTGATAATTTAATCGGTATATATATAATATTATATAATATTATATAAGAATATAAATAAAAAAGATTGAAACCTATACGAAAGCTAGGTTATTCAACAGTATGCTTAGTTGTCTGCGTTTAAGAAAGGAATCCAATGTGGCTTATAAGTTTCTTCCAAATATGCAACATCTTCAGCTGTCAATTTCAACTTTAGCGCAGCAACAGCATCATCAACCCTTTCAGGTTTGCTGAATCCAACAATTGGACAGAATCCCTTGTAGACACTGTAAGCGGTAGCGACGGAGGCCATAGCAACACCATACTTCTTTGCTAATTCTTCGACTCTCTTGATAATTGTCTGATCATCTTCCGACATATTAATCATACCAAGCATGCCTGCCAAACGGGTATCGTTACCTCTAGTAGTTTCACCAACCACTTGTGAGTATGGTCTGGCTAAGTAACCAGCTGCATTCGGAGACCAAGGCAACAATCCAACACCTGTTGATTTGCAGTATGGGATCATTTCTCTTTCTTCTTCACGGTACAATAGGTTGTGGTAATTTTGCATGGAGATGAATTTGGTCCAACCGTTCTTCTCTGCAACGTTTTGCATGTTAATGAAGTTGTAAGCGGTCATACTGGATGCACCAATGTATCTAACGTAATCCTTTTCGATACAATCGTGTAACGCCTTCATAGTTTCTTCAACTGGAGTACGACTGTCAAATCTGTGGATTTGGTATAAATCAATGTAAGTACCTAATCTTTCGGTAGAAGCCTTAACAGCACTCAAAATGTGCTTTCTTGATAGACCGTAACGGTTGACGTAATTTTGTCCTGGAAGGTTGAAGTCCATTATTTCTCTGTCTGGCATTTCAGCATCAAAGACAAAGAAACACTTGGTCAAAATAACAACCGTTTCTCTTGGAATGTTGAACTTCTTCAAGAATTTTCCTAGCAACACTTCGGAAATACCATTAGAGTAGACATCAGCAGTGTCGTAGGTTCTAATACCTTCATCGTAAGCCTTCTTCAAGACGGCAAAGATTTTTTCCTCGTCATCAAGGACCCAGTCTTGCCATTTCTTGGAACCAAAGGACATACAACCAACGATAACTTTAGAAACCTTCAAGCCAGACTTACCGACATTGGTGTAGAAGTCTTCTGGAACTTTTTCCCAGGTAAACGCATTCATTTTCAGGCAATTAAATTCGAAAGAGATATATAGCAGCAATCAAAGGACAGGGGTTGTCTATGCAGATGCAGTTTTGTCAGTTTGGTCAATCCAGAAGAATTGACGGCGGAGAGCAGACTTTGGCCATCTAAGCACCCTTTTATACCTGGAACATCTTGGTAATGAAGCACACACAAAACAGAATATACCGGTTTTAATGTCTCTAACTCCACCTTTAACTCCAAGTCTCAACCGGAATAAAAATGTTCCTCGGCCCACAGTTTAGATAAGCCCCTCCACGGACCTAACCTTCCTGAATCCTGCCTCCTCGACTGCAAATAGCCGGCCGCGAGCACCGCGCCGTTGACGCTTGGAAGTTTGGAAGTTTGGCAGCGGGAATGTTGCTGTAGCCTGTCAGCGTCGTGCCGACTTCCGATGAAGATTGAATTTCCAATGGATCGATCCACATTTTTGCATCCAGCAACGTCGGAGCTTTTGATCTGTATACTCTTCAGTCCTAGCAATTGTTTCTTGTGTCTTTCTGCCGTGCATTGTACTTTCAGTATTGATGCCATATTCTAACAGCAAGCCCTACAATCAGTTACGCGAGACTGCGACAACAATTGCTAGTGATCCTGATCTACTTTGAAACTAAGAGCCATATTCAATTACTTCTAAAGAAGAGAAAACAACAGATTATCGAATAAGAAAAAAAAGAATAAAAATAGAAATAGAAATAGAAAGAGAATTTAAATACAGCTAAAACTGGTCAAGATAAGAGAACATCACTCATTTGATGACTTAGATTCATGGGATATTTCAACGATCTCTCCATTCTCGGAAGTCGAATCGTAAGTTTCAACAGGAGTCGTCTTTTGAAGACCAAGAATTGAACTTGCAACGATCTTAATTGACTCTCTTCCTTGCCATAGAGGGAATATGATAATGTACAACGAAGCTAGCAATAGCCAAATCAAGCAGATGACAATAAAAGCGGTGAACGATTTTTTAGTCAGATTCTGACCCCAACCATACAAGACCACTGGCACCAGAACAAAGCAGCCAATAACGATAAAGATGTTGATAAAGACACACCACCAAGATTGTTTGATTAGAAGCTTCTTGTCCTGATCGCTGACTAAAACAGCATCTTTTTCTTCTTCATCAACATCATCACCCATGGTAATTTGGTTAGCAAAGGTATTCATGTCAAATGGTTCGGCATCTGGTTTCAAATAGCTGATGATGATTATATAAATAGGAGCAGAGAACAATGACACGAAATTTCCAATGATAGTTGCTTCATTCAACATTAGTGTATCTTTGTTAATTATACCGTCGGCATATGAATACGTTCCTGCGACCCAGCAAGCGATACCACTCAACGTGGCTAATGGGGCACCTATGATCAACGATAACTTTGTCATTTTACTCCAGAACAAGCAGAGAACAACGGCACCAACTTCCGGAGTTAGGATAATACCAATGAAACTCAACAACCATCCGGCGGTCACACCAACATAGTTGAATGCGACAGACAAACATGCCATGAACAACCCAAAACCAACGACAGAAATGTGGGCTGCTTTAACCAACTGCTTTCCTGTTGCTTGAGGATTGATGTATGTTCTATAGAGATCGTAGGTAGTAATGGATGAGAATGCGATCAATTCAGCCGAAGTTGCCGATGTAACCGACATGAAGAGCATCAATAGACCAGCAGCAGCACCTCCAGTTCCAAAAATTGCAGCCAACCCATAGATGACTGGCAATCCGGCTCCCACCTGAGCTGACGTTAATTCGTCAGGATAAGTGATAGATGCTGGATTCAAAAGCAAAGCTCTACAAGCAAGACCAGCTGAAGAGCCCAGGCAGATAGGGATGATGGTCCAACATAAACCACCTAACAAGTAACCTTGGAAGACACTTGTGGCATCAGAGGCAATGGCACGTTGGGAATAGCCAGGATCACCAAAAACGGAACTAAAGACACCAATCATCACAGACCATGCAAGCATCATCATTTCTTTATCTTTAAATGAAACATAACTCTTACCAGTTGCTGAAGGGAACACTTCTTGAACCTCCATCAAAAGTTCGTACATTCTACCAGGAGACCCAATTAGATCAGAGCTGCAATATATGGTGTAACAGGAGACAAGCAAAATGATGTAAATGATGACAGTGTGGATCCAATCAGAAATGAATGTTGCCTTCAATCCGCCTAAAGCTGTATAAACGACAACACCTAAAGGTAACAGGAAACTGGCAGCAACGGTGTGCATTCCTGTGGATGCTGAAAAACCTTGTGATCCTCCAAGTAGCAAGAGACTGGAAACTAGAACGTTGGTACAAGCGCAATAAACTAAGAAAAGCCAGTGACCAGCTTTTCCAAATCTCACATGGAAGCATTCTGAAACGGTATGAGCTGCTGGCGCTCTAAGTTTGATTTGAATGGCCAAAAAAACAAACAACGTGACTTGCATGGTACCACCGATACCATATATCAAACCTCCCATAACACCATGTTGATAAGACCAGGCACCGGAAGTCAATAGAGTTGCTGGCCATGTCCAGGCAGAAACTGTACTCGAAGCAATTAAACCAGAACTAACATTTCTTGAAGCGGTAGAAAATCTCTCTGAGTTTTGAACTTGCCCCATGTATCTAGAGAGGACCCTAGTGATGAAGTACATCAATAGAGCAAATGCTGCACCTATACCTAAGGCAAATCCGTACCCATAACCTTGACTTAGGAAAGCTTCTGTAGTCATTTTCTTGCAGAGAAAACTTGAGTTGCTTGTAGAGTTGTTGACTTTTAACTGGTTTTCTCTTTAAATGGATCAACTGAAATAAATATTGACCTGGAAATCACCGCCTTTATTAATCCACCGGTTGATGGTTTACAACGAATCAAACGATCATTGTATTTTGATAAACTTGTTCATAATTTATAACTGTAGATAGGGTATCGTCCCTAAATCTCACGATCACCGAAATATTTGAACGAGCCATTTTCTTATTGTTTCCAGGTTTGTCGTATCTATCAAATGAACATGCGTTCGGCGATCGATCGATATCTAATATGATATACATTCGAGCCGCACCCTCGAAAACGTTTGAATTACAAAGCAAGAATTTTTTTTCAGTTTTTCTGACTCTGGCCTTATTTGAGGTCTACACCTTTTCTTTCCTTCGTTTTGTAGTCGTTGTTCTCAAAGACAATAAGATCATGACAGATAGGCGACTATTACCAAAAAATCTAACAAATGTTGTGTCTAAATCTTATCAGGTTCTGATATCATCCCTAGGCTCAATGAAAGACCATTTAGCGCATATGCTATTTGTCGGATGTCGGATATAGGATGTCGGATGTCGGATGTCGGATATCGGATGTTGAAACCGCCTCAGATTGCAGTCATTTGGGCCAAACTGATAAGGTGTCATGTCCGACATCCGACATCCGATATCCGACCACTGATATTCAGCTGAAATCCGAGATCCGTCACGCAGTTGTCGAGATCCGAGATCCGATACAGGATGTCCAAGACAATTGTGGAAGGTAGGTTTGTTTATCGGGCTCTTATCACTTGCAAAATGTCCGCTATTACTCTATCTGTCCAGACAACTAACAAACGACATTGATTGTTAAAAGTAGCGTGTGTGTAGACGCTCAATGTGCTAGACCATGTCAAGCAAGCTTGAACGACACAATACGTGCAACGAACTGCGATAGACCGAGCTATGTAAGCCATTGCTATTCAGTTTTATATATTTACTCACATATATAGCTTCAAATGTCTCGTCACATTCCTCAGAACAAGAATAATATAAACAGTAGTTCAATCACAGGTTATCACTAACATTAAGCAACCATGACCGTCATGAACTCACAACAAGCAGCAATCAAAAAGAAAGAAAGTCTTATTCAAGCCATTCCAGAAAAATGGAGGATTCCTGGAATCAAACAATCAATGGTTGAATCTGGTTTCGTTAACACTGCTCTTTACCTTGACTCCATTTTACCAGCTGATGAGATTGAGATCACTAGAGCGACGATGACTGAATTAACTAAGAAGATTGCCGCTGGTCAATATTCCTCATACCAGGTGACAGAAGCCTTCTGCCACAGAGCTGCTTTAGCAAACCAAATTGTCAATTGTTGTGTTGAGATCTTTTTCGATGAGGCTCTTGAAAGAGCTCAATTTCTTGATGATTATCTTAGAACTCATGGATCTGTGATGGGTCCGTTGCATGGCGTTCCAATATCTTTGAAGGATCAGGTGGATCTAGAAGGCAAAGATTCTTCCATCGGTTATACTTCCTTGCTATATAAACCTGCTGCAAAGAATGCTTTATTAGCTGATATCCTGTTGAGCAAAGGTGCTGTTTTCTATGTTAAGACCACCGTTCCAATGGCCATGCTACTTCCTGAAACCTATTCCAATGTTGTCGGTTACACATACAACGGTCTCAACATCAACTTGTCGAGCGGTGGTAGTTCAGGAGGTGAAGGTTCTTTGATCGGAACAGAATCTTCGTGTCTTGGTTTTGGCACTGATATTGGTGGTAGTATCAGAATTCCATCTGCTTTCCAAGGTTTGTACGCACTGAAGCCATCCAACGGCAGAATTCCTTACTTGAATGTCACAAACTCTTACTCGGGTCAAGAGTTGATCCCTTCAGTCATCGGTCCAATGGCAAGAAGTTTGAAAGATATTGAGTCGATTACTAAGCTGATTGTTGAAAGTAATGCGTGGGAGATAGATCCTAAAGTGCTAAACGTTCCATGGAAAGATTGCTCAGACCTTGAAAACAGACCACTAACTTTTGGATTCTGGGAATTTAATGGTACAATCACTCCACAGCCACCTATTCAAAGGGCTTTAAAAGAAGCTGCACAAGCGTTGACTAAGAATGGTCACAAGGTGGTCAAGATCAATTTCCCATCAGAGATTGACATGGATGAATCTTTAAACAAAATCTTTTGTGCTGATTGTGGTTTAGAGATCAAGGATACATGTGCTAAAATTGGTGAAACCCCGGAACCAAGGGTGCTTGACTTAGTGATGAAAGGTGGCCTGGATGAGCCTGTTGATATTTCCACTTGGTTTGGCTTGGCTAATACCCTTTATCTTCAGAAGCAGAACTTCTACGCTAGTTGGAAGGAGTCCGGAATTGATGCCATCGTTTGTCCAGTTTGGCCAAGTACTGCGTTCAGACATTTTGGTCCACATACTATTGAATATACTGCACCATTCAATACCGTTGACTGTGCAAGTGTCGTTTTACCGGTCAGTTTTGTTGATGCCACGATTGATGTTAGGGATGAAAGTTACACTCCGTTAAACGAAAGTGACAGAGAGGTTTACACATCTTACGACAGTGAATTGTTTGACAAGATGCCTATTTGCTTGCAGATTGTAACTAAGAAGTTGGAAGAGGAGAAGGCTTTGAAAATTGCTTCCATTGTCGAAAGAACTATCAAGGCATGATATGTCATCTTTTTATTTTCAATTTTAAAGTTAACTGGATTGATTTATATTCTAACCTGTTCTAAAAAGTAATCCATTCTAAAAATATAAAAGTCTGTGTGCAAATACATATGTATTAATCCTTCTAATTATTACTGATCCATTCAATAGTTTGCTTCCACAATCCTTCGATATCAAAATCAGCACTTTCCAATGAAGGTTCAGCGTTGTTTTCTGATATGTACATTCCAGAATATCCACCACTATTATTGTTATCTAGAGGTGTCTCCGATGACGGCCTTACCTGCTGGGTCGCTGATGATTGGTTGTCAAAGTTCGGAATCTGGTAATTGGTTCCGACCGAAGAAGTCACGTCTTCTGGTCTAGAATTTGTCACCACCTTCTGCATGACTTTATCGAAATACGTCATGCTTTCGGGCACAGCTTTGCGGGATAGGAGGATACTGTTGAGGGATTTTAATGCGTCGTTTGCAATGATTTGAACACTACCGACGTAAGGTCCAGATGATCCACTTAAGAAAGAACAAGTATCTTGCAAAACATCCCAGATTGTCTTCGCAAACTCGTCTGAAATACCACCCATGTTGCTAATGATGAAAAACAAAAGAACTGTAGATGCACACTCCAAGTAAGTGCAAATGAAGAAGATCGGTTGCTTCATCTTAACTTTCCTATTGAGACCAATGATGAATTTCGAAATATCGATAGCAAACTGAACGCACAAGTTGGACCTATATTTAAGCTTCTTCTTCATTGAATCCGACGCTTCGGCTTTTGAATTGTTCAAATATGCATAAAAAATTAAAAACGGTCTATTGATGACAATTTGCAAATAGAGATAGTAAATCCTGATCCAGAACCATTCGACACATGCGTTGAAATCTGTAGGGTCATAGCCTGATTCGGTGTTAGATCGATTCAACTTTGAATCACTTGAACCAAAGTATTCCGTATCAATAACTCCAGATAAGACCTCAACAGCGTCCATCACAGTCATCAAATCATTTTTGGAGTCGTAAATCTCTTGGTGTATCTTACTACAGATACCGCCAAATATAACACGTAGTCTCATATGCTCGTGGTTAATAGGAAACCTGTTCTTCTCGCCATATCCACGGCAAGTAAGTGCCTCTTTTGGAGTATCTGGAGGTGAAAGTTCTTCCCTGCAACAGCTAATTCTACCAACACAGAAACTCCAATAATGTTCCCAATGCCAAACGGAAATCCAAACCCTTCTTTGGTGTCCTGACTCAAATTTAACCACCTTGTGGAGACCCATGGCAACGCTGACTCTCACAGCATACCCACAGTACAAATAAGACTGTGCAGTATCGCCAAGGTTACAAGCACTCAAACTCATCAACAGAAGAATCCTAGCCGCGTCCAAAGATACCTCTGAGAAAATATCGGGCACCGTTCGTAACGATAGTTCAAAGAAACCTCTTGCAAGGTGTAGAGTCGGATGGCTTGACGACGTCGATGTGTTTCCTGTATCTGAATGAGGTTCAAAGTACGAACATGCAGCTCCAATTGAAAGCACAAGGTATAAAGTTGCCTTCATATGCCTAGACGCAGAGTCAACTTTCCATGTTTGATACGCCAAACTGAACAAATCATCAGCGGCAAACATCGGACACGGAACATGCCACGTCTCAAGGTACGACGTCAGTAAAACGTTCAATGTTTCGGTGGAGATGCTAGCCAAAGTGAAATCAAACTCTTCCACTGGGTTTTTCAACACCATCAAATTCATTCCAAAACGTCTCAACCCTTCATCCTCATCTATGGGGCCATTATGACCGCTGAGTAGTTTAATGTAGTGGTTTAATTGATTGACAAACGAGAAATTGCTAGCTGGGCCAAAATATTCCATCGAAGACATGTCTTCGCTTGATTTGGTTATAGATAGGAAAGGTGGCATCTCCACCTCCTGGCTCTTAGGAAGATTGTTAGCTGTAAAATTTTTGGTAGTTTCCTTCCGTGGGCCTCTGTAGACAGCCCTATATCGGCATATTTCACCAAATTTAGTACATTGTGCACAAGGATTTTCACCAGTACATTTCACCTTACGAAGACGGCAAATATCACAGGCTTTTGAAATCCGGTGTGGTTTTCTCTTGGGCTGCCCGTTGAGTATCATTTTTCTGTAACACTCCTGTTATGGAATTGGAATCCTAAAGTAGTACCAGTTCCTCCATAGTGTGTTCTCCGTTTACTGAGAAGTCTCTCTAGGAGGAGGTTGTTGTTGAGTCAGGAATAAGGTGCCGAAACTACCGTTATCGCTGGATCTTGAATCGCGATGCGCTATCTCAATCGCGTAACTGGTTACCTAATGAGCTCCTTTTGAAGAACCAATTTGCAGTTTCTAATGTTTAATAATTTATAAAGTGGATATATACTAAATAAAGCTATTAAAGAAATAATGAGAGTACAGAACTATGGTTAAACAAATTTATAGAGAAAAAGAAGGAAATATTACACTAATAAAGCCAAAGTGGAGACAAGCAAACCGAAAATACCAGAACCCAAGATTGACAATCTGTTGGCTGCTCCAGTGGAATCTTCAGTAACTGCGGAAGAACTAGAACCCGTTTCACTGGTCACCAATGTTGTACTTGACGTTCTTCTAACAGTTCTAGAAGAGGTGATTAATGAGTCAGTCACGAAAGAGCTGCTACTTTTTGACACGGTCACGTCGTTCTCTTCATCTTCCAAGTTAACAGTCTGCACAATCTCTTGTTTTGTCCAAGAGTTGGCATCTCTTTTTGCTTTCCTTTCGATATCAGTACCAGTGATCTCTTGCCAATCACGGGTGACAGTAAATGTGGCAGTGGCAATAGAACCATCAACAGAGCTACCAGTGAAGTCGTTTGAATAACCGGTGTATGGGTCCCAAGTTACAGAAGTGGTCACTTCGTCATCCATTGTAATCTCTAACAAGTTCCAAGGACCTGCATCTGCAGGAATACTCACTTGGTAGACCGGCAAACCATCTGTAGCTTCACCTGTCACAGTAGGTTCGGCATTACCGATAGTGATCGTGTTGTGTGCTTGAACTTGAGTCGTTAGAACTGTGCTTGCAAAAGTGGTTTGCAAGATAGCTCTCTCTTCCAAGTCGGTCACTTCAGAAGCATACCAAATAGTGGCGGTTAGGTCAACAGAATAGGACGATCTTGGGAATGGATCATCTAAGATACAATCCATCTGAACTTGTAAAGTGTCAGCACCATCGTACCCATCTGGGAAAGCATCATAAGAATAGTTCATAACTGTGCCATCGTTTATTTCAGCAACCTCAACATCAATTGAATCATCGTTCAAATAACCAGCTGTGTTGTTGGCGATAATTTGATAGTATCTTTGCTCGATATCAGCATGGAAGTTAACACCACCAATGACGAAGCCAGGATTGTTACCGATTTCAAACAACCACCATGGACCAGAGAAAACTTTACCGTCCTTGACAGTTGACGAGATATCGATGTTAAACAACTCATCAGAGTCGTCATCACCTATTTCTTCACCAGTGTTATCATCGTATCCATCACCATTTTCATCGACATAGTCGTCATCTATGTAGCCATCGCCGTCTTCATCAATGATTTCTTCTCCGGTGTTGTCATCGTATCCATCGCCATCCTCATCGACGTATTCGTCTCCGTCGTCATCATCAGAACCACCACCACCAGGGCTCGTTGGTGTTGTGATTTCTTCAGGATTTGAGGGAGTTGGAGTTATGAAGTCATCATCGTCGGTACTTGAAGGTGTTCTCACTGGGTTGGTAACTCTTCCCCTCCAATCGGCAGTGGAACTGGAACTGGATGAAATAGTTGGTGTTCTGTCTTCATCGTCATCGTCGTCGGTACTTGACGGCGTTCTGACAGGATTTGTGACTCTGCCCCTCCAATCGGTAGTCGAACTAGAACTTGAGGAAATGGTAGGAGTTCTATCGTCATCGTCGTCATCGGTACTTGAGGAGGATGTTCTCCCTGGATTAGTGACTCTTCCTCTCCAATCTGTTGTAGAACTCGAGCTCGAGGATATGGAAGAACTTGACGACGAACTCGAGGATATTGAATCACTTAAAGAGGAGCTTGAAGTGATAGTAGAACTCGATGAAGTCCAAGAGGTGGATGAAGATGAAACTGTGTAACATGTAGACTGAATTGTACCACCATCGATACCAATATCTTGGTACCAGTAACAGACAACGTTATCAGGTAGTGATGAAGTTGACGAACTCGAGGTTGTGGAGGAAATAGTATAGCAAGTTTCCTGGATAGTTGCGCCATCGACACCTAGATCTTCATACCAATAGCAGACCACATTATCCGGAAGAGTGGAGGTTGATGAAGTGGAAGTTATGGTAGAACTGGATGAAGTGGAAGTAGAAGTTGTTGAAACAGTGTAACAAGTCGATTCAATGGTTCCGTCTTGCACACCGATATCCTGATAGTAGTAGCACTCAACGTTTGGGTCTTCCGTAGCAGCCACTGCCGCAAGAGAGACACCAGCTGTGGCTAAGAGACGAAGCAAAATTGATAGCATTTTTATAAGGGTGGTGCGTAGGTTGTTACGCAATGATATTAGAAGAAAAGGAAAAATTAGAGAGATCAACGGAAATGTTTAAAATTCAGAGTGCTTCAGGGATATATATATATAATGCCATCATGATGGCCCAGGACACAATGTGAAAACTGGGACCTGCCCATTTACCGACCATCGATTGACCACCAGCAAAATCCGTGTGCCAAACTCCACGCCCCCCGCCAAATTCGCCAGGGTCCCAGATTTTCGGTGTGGCTTAAATCGAAGCTTTGGCTGCTACGCCGTGCGGCTGGATCTGGGCGCGGCGACAGGCGATCTCGCAGTCTCGGTGTTTTCTCTGCCACTGTTTATACGAGATGGGGTACACAGCAGTATAGCTATATATATATATAGTTAGGGCAACTATCAAGGTGCAAAGTAATGTCCTTTCTCCAAAAGATGACTCAGTTATGTAAGAATGAATTTTTTTCTTTAAGAAGGTTCCTTTTAATTTTTGACCCAAGTTTTGCCCTTTTACCCCATCATACATCTTTACCAGCTAGAATTAAACTAACTTTGTCTGTATATTAATATATTTGCAAAGATAGTTCTTAAATCTAAAGTCAATTTTCAGACTCTCCAAAGGAAAGGCCCTCCTAGGCAGTGGCTATTGAGCCGTTCACTGGAAGACAGCGCTATTTTGCAATACACTCCATGAGACTTGCTCCATCTATATATTGCAGCTTACAAGTTGCCGCCCAACTCGTCCACCAACTGCCATATTGTTTTGACCCACCGTGAACTCTAATATGCATGAATTAAGTTTTCCGACTCAGCTCAGCCGTGTCTTTAACGGGAGCGCAGGGCGGAGGTATCCACACTTTTGGCTAGATATATAAATCGACCATATCCCTTTTTGTTCCAGGTGGTTGATTCAGTTCTAAAATTGTCACATGGTCAAAAAAATGAATCAATTGTAATTGTTTAACCAGTCGAAGAATATATTGGATTCCAGCTACAGTAATAGCAATTGGTTTTGGTCAAGCCACAAGATCTTGGTCAGTACTTTTTAGTTTATATAATATATATATATATATATTGGATCTCTTGAGTACAGCTTGGCAACTCATTCGAGTATACACATCTTCTGCGCCAAACTCAATTTCTAGACTGGTTGCAGCTATCAGTTTACACTCGAAGCAGGGCCCACTCGAATGGGTAATTCGATATAAAGTTTCTATGATCCATCGTGCTCTATCACTCAAGGGAGCCAGTGGGATATTATGAGAACCCAGTAGTTCGGGAATACCAAAATCATCTTTATCAAACACTGATGAAACTATGGTTTTAAAATTTTTCTGTTAAAGTTCTCCTGCGATTCTTCGAAATTGATAATCTATCCAGACAGCACAGCCTCATCTTAAGTTTCATGAATAACAGTGTTCTTTGGATGTGTGGAGTTCTTCGTATCGGCGCCGCAATCATTTCTTTCGGGTATACATCCACTATACAGCAGGTGAAATCAAGTTGGTCAGCAGGTGGTTATTATAGAGAACGAACTGTAAATATAATGGCTGACGATAAATTTTGTTAGCGCTTAACTATGGGAGAGATATCAACAGGTTTTATAATTATCACTAGCCACTTATACTAACCGATACCTGTCCAACCTGCCTTCATCGACTGTATATTGTTCTACGGCAATAATTTTACGACTTATACCCAGATTATCGCATGATCACAATAACTATAACAATTTGTTATACGAAATTAATAGAAAGCATGTCATTCGTTTCACACTACGTCGTAGTCCTAAGCTGCTTAGTTACATTAGAGTATTAATTCCATATATCTATTAAAAATCTTATCTAATAGTTAGTTTGCTCTAATAATATTCAATGATAATAAAGATCATGGATATAATTTCGATGGCCATAATCATTCTTTAAGTTACTTAGAGTTCTTTCTACGAGCACTACAGTCCTCTCTTCCAGGTATACATTCATTATATATTGTCCTAAGTGAATAATTTCATCGGAATATACTTAGATCGGCATATGAATATTCACACTATAATAGTGTTATTCTAAATTGATAACAGGTATGTCATTCGTTTTCATGCTATACATGGTAGTCTTAAGCTGCTTCGTTATATTAAAATATTAATTTCATATGTCTATTAAAAATCTTATCTAATCGTTAGGATCTTCTAATAATAGTTTCAACAATTTCGACAGTCACATCGTGGATATAATTTCGATGATCATCATCATTCATTCAACATGCACCGTCTTCTAAAAACTGGGTAGATCTAAGCATAGTATCTACTGAACACCTTAGTAACTCTTTCACCAAAGAATTTAGCACTTCTAATGTCAGACTCTGCGATTTGATTCGTTTCATTTCCATCGATGTAACTTTGGGTAGCTAAACCAGTGAAAAATCCAGCTCTGTTCATCAAAGTTTCATCTCTGACAACTTTGTTGTTATGCGATGGAATACCAAGTGGCACATACAGCATGCCTTGTTGTAATGTGAAAGTGATCATATCTTGAATACATCCGCTCTTATCACCTGAGACAGAGGCCGAATTGGTGAAAGATGCAGCGATTTTGTCGGCCCAGCCACGTTCAACATAGATGCTCATTGTTGCTTCGAAGAATTTTTTAAATCCTGATGGAAGAGAACCAAAGAAGGTTGGGGTACCGAATATAAAAGCATCGAAGTTTCTCAATTCCTCTAATTTGGCGATTCCTTCATCTGCTGTGAAAAGTTCAGCATGGACGTTTTCAACTTGTTTAACTCCTTCGTAGACTGCCTCAGCAATTCTCTTTGTGCTACCTCCTTCGGAGTAGTAAATGACAGCCACTTTAACCACCTTTTTAGGAGAAACATAGAGTTGTGGGACTTTGCTCATCGACATTTTTGTATTGCTTTAAATAAGATACTTTACGTTCTTGTCTAAAGAGACTTTAGTTAAGGATACATGGTGTAAATCGGTTACTTTGTAGCTAATTTATATGTTTCCTTATCACCAAGACATCCTTACTAATAATACAACAGGTTTGTGTAGCAGGCGCTTAAAAATCACACATTTGCCGACCTCATGCAACTTTGCTGATAAATAAAAATGTCGGATGGTAGGACGTGCATTAATTGTCAAATTTCAATTAGGCGCTTATAAACAATTCAAAAAAACAGATTTTGCGGCTAAACGGCTTACCTTTCGGATTAACTTGACAGGTCCAGCTCACACATGCTACAAAACTGAAAGTTCCAGAAATCTGACCTGTGGATTTTTGGTCAGAAGCTGTTAAACTGTAATTATTATTATCATTATTAACTGTATATATATATATATATATATACATGTATAATATACAGTCAATGAAGATAGGTTGGGCAGGTGTCGGTTAGTATAATTGGTATAGTAATAATTATAAAACCTGTTGATATGTCCCCCTTAGTTAAGTATTAACAAAATTTATCGTCAGCCATTATACGTACAACTCGTTTCTCTATAATAATCATCTCCTGTCCAACATGATTTCACCAACTGTATATATATATATACGTATAGTAGTATTAATGCGTCAAGTAACATTGAGGTGATCGTTTGCCGACCATTAACTTTGTCCAACTCATTATAGAGCCCCCAAAGAACGGGTTTTTTTTGTTTTTTTTTCTTTTTTTGAAAAACTATTAATTGTTATCTAGAAAGCTATATATACACTAGTTGAACGATAAAATGTGATAAATTCACTAGGAAATTCTGTAGAGGTTTTTCCGTCGCTTCAGTCTCTTCGTTTATCTAATTGAGAAGTTTCATAGTTTGAAGCAACTCGTAAGACACATGACCTAATACCAAAGCAAAATTACATCCCAAGATCTGCTCGCATATGAAATTCATAACTGCGGATTGTATAGTCTTTGCTTCTCTTCGCAGACGAATACAGCCCAAACCACTTCAAACAATGGACATACTCTGCAGTTCATGTACTACGAAGCAGCCATCTCGTGATATTCAAAGTAAAAGAACAGATTAAAGCAGTCATGGATGGGGTCAAGATTTCAGGCCATGGAGTAGCTAAAAAAAAGGGACTTGTTCTATCTATAAAACGGTCTCTAAATCTGACGTTTTTTTTGTCCCTTCTCTCAGCAGAGTAATTATGTAAAATCATCAACTAAATTCTCTTTGATAAACGGTGTTGCCTCAAAGTTTCCGTAGTGGCAGTTTTGGATTGTATTGCCACCGCCGTTTTGACATCATAAAACGGTCATTAAGGTGCTCCAAACTGAGCAGGATGTATAATCTTCTTCTTAGGAACCTTTTCTCTTGGACGCAGGCACATCATGTACGAACAAAAGCCAATCTCTTTGCCTATCACGGCTAGAGAGCACGTACGTAAAAACGGGATCTTGTTATCAAAAGAATGCTCCATATCAAAGCAACATAGCGTCAAGTTTGAGACAGTCCCTTATTACCTGTCACTGACATTTGTTAGAGAATTAAATAGGAGTAAGTTTGTATATTATGCAATAAATTCGTATACTTTCTATACAAAAGCTTTATAAACTAGCTTTCGCTGCAAGAGCTAAAGATCCAAATTTTTAACCTCCTTTATAATAAAGTTAAGGAGGGTAATCTGGCTCACTAAATTCACGGATAAACTTTTAATTAAAACCAGTCTATAGTTCGATTTCTAGAAAAATATTTTTTAAAAAAATAGTCTTAAAAACTGGACTACATATATCTGACAATTAATACTACATACATAATGCGAATTTCTTAAATTTTCAAATTATTTACTATTTACCGGTGGCAATATACTTTTTCTTTTTCTTTGAACCGTTTACTATCTGCGACAATCGTCACGTTAATTAAATCGGGTTCACACAAGAGCTAGATCGACAGAGTCGTAGAATTGGAGCATCCCCTCTGGGTGTCTCTTCAAAACAAGGCAGTGCAAGTCAATCTTTTTTAACTACTGAGTGAGACTCGAGATTTTCCAACGATTACGGCAAGGATATATTTGAACAGTCTCTATCACATATATGTATATATATATATATATTATATATATATACATCCTCTTTAATCAAATGCTAAGTCACCGTATCATGTCTGAGAAACATTTTGTTTACACTACGCTGCAGAAGTCAGACTCACCTTTGCAAATTCACAAGAAACCAAAAGAATACACGCATTACTGTCAAGTTGACCAAACCTCATGGAGGTTCACCAAGAGCGAATTGAAGATCGCCCATATACCTTCCAAACTCCACCATCACCGAAGATACTGGATGGATGTGAGAAAGGGTTACAAATCGTTCACTAATATGACTCTTCCCAGATATGAATCAACAATCAAGAATTTTTTGATATCTCTGGTATACCAAGAATACCAAGATTCGATCAACAACAAAACTAACCATAAAGACGAACACAAACCAATAATACTATCCCACAACGGAATTTCTAAAGATATTATCTTTGGTTGTAGAGAACGTTATATTGTTGTGCCGTACCAAGGCCAGATAATATTTGCGTCTACAAACCGCCGAGAGAATCAGAATCAACTAATGTCGTACGTCGGCATTCGATTTGAAGATTTGTTGAAATATGACACGTCTTCCAAAGAAGCACAAACACCAGGTGAATCATATAAAGATATAACTACAACAGACAACTATTCTTATTTCAAATATGTGTTTGATACTAGGTTTCAGAAGACTGGACTTCTTTGGAGATCCGCAGCGGAGATTGACTCTGTGGAAGGAAACAACGTGTACATAGAGATCAAATTGACGTTGCATCCTTTAGAGCACCGGAGTTATTCCAAGGAGGAATTGCTAATTACCGTTTTTAATAATTCAAAATCGATTGAAAAACTTTTGAAATGGGTGATACAATGCTCCTTTGCTGGCTGTAGTAAAATGATCATCGGTGTTAGGGATTATAGGTTCAGAGTGCAATCAATTAAAAAGTATACAGTGAATGAACTTGTTCAGTATTTGAAGAAGGTCAGTGATCACTATTATGATGTATACTGCAGTTCAATGGACACTGTTGAATCCGTGTTCAAGTGGATCTCCGATAATGTCGATGAGGATCATATTTATGAATTGAAGTTCAATGAGGGAAGCTGTGATTTATCTCCCGTTTTGAACAGCTTATACGAACCCATCAAAAACAACGTTTTAACGAAATCTTTCAGAGAATGGAGAGAAAATGGAATCGTGCCGGATGGTTTGAAAAGAGGTGATTACGACCTCAGAAAGGAAAACGAGCCGGAAATTTCTAGCGACAAATTAATAACCATGATTAAAGGCCTAAGACTTGACACATGAAGATGTCGTATACGATATGCTTATGATTCCCCTTTTATTGAGATATGTAACATTCAACAATTATGATGAAAACACAAATGTTATGATTTTTTTATATAGCCGAATGTCTCCTTGAGAATATATATACATATGGAGACATATTGTAGCATACCAATCTGGGGTAAATGTAGGATGAAACGTTGAATCCAAAACTTCGAATGTCACCCAAAAAAATTTGAAATCGATAAACCAAGTTCATGGTAAGATTACCTGGAAAGTCCAGCAAATATTCGGGAAGAATAACCATTGGGGGATGTGTTCCAGATGGTGAATAGTCTATGACTAACAGATAGGTTACCTGATGGAGTAAAGCAACCTCAAATTCAAAAGATAAAAAAAAATGTTAATACGAGTATACGTTGCAGACCTATGAACAGAACTTCCAAATAGAGAAACACTTTTCAGATGGGACATTCAGATCGAGACATGCGATGGTCGTAACGTTACATTGTACCCCAGAAAATTGCTCCAGATGTTACAACAGAACCGCACTGCAACGTTCTCGAATGGATGAAAGTGGCTGGCTGTGCCCAAAAGGAGCAGTTTATGAGGCGACACTTGTGGCGCAAACGTTTCATTTCTAATTTTCGGTACGACCAGTTAGCCATATTAGTCTAATCGGGAAATGTGCCCGCAAATGTAACAACTAGTATCTTAAAACAAGAGATTGTGGGTAGTTATAGTTAACTTCTACTGCAGTGGAAATCAAAAGGCAAAATGAGAGTTTTGATTCCCATGACAATTGATCGAGAATTAGAATATATATAATATATATACCCGCCACGATATCTAAGTAGATTAAGATCGTAAATAAATTGTACAAATTGCAAATTTTGAACTAAAAAATAGAAAAGGAAAAGCTATAAGAAAAGAAGACAAAACATGGAGGAGAGGATTGACCTGATAATAGTTAAGGGTAAATCTGTGTTCTGAGAGATGTTCCATCGACTATGATTAGACTCAAATCTTTGACGGACCCTCAGGGGTTAATATTGTAAGAATTCCTGATAGGACAAAGTAGAAAACCACCTGACATAAAATGATGTAGATCTTGGCACCAGGGTCCAACATAGATTGATGTGGAATAATGGGAAGGATGACAAGAATGCGCAAGAAAAAGTCACCCTTAAATAGCAAATTGTTATATCACCAAACGGCTGAATGGGACTTATCTTTAGCAGCACGACACATACCGTCCAACAACTTGATAGAAAAGAGCAGGTTGCCATCAATACTTCGTTGGCTGTAAATGAATGAACGCAACCTAGCTATATTTGAGGGAAATGTGGGAGTTGATGACTCTTGAAACAAGAGTGTAATGTACGACCGTTGCCAATGAGATTGTTTAGGTACTAACAAAAAACAATTCTCAAAACCCTTCAATAAACCGCATGGTAGTATATACGTGTCTTACATCTGTGATGATATATTGACCGATAACACTATCTAGTAAAGAACAGTTCATTGATTGAGAAATATTCAAGTCACCAAATCCTAAAGACAGATTAACACTCGCTAAAGTTACAAATGACAATCACCCGATTACGCTATCGCTTACATACTTTTTCGTTAGCTATATATATATATATATATATATGTAGTTAATCCACCGATTTGATTGATGTTTCTCCACATCATACTTTATCTCAACCAAACAGATCCACAGTATCGTTTAATCATGTCCTCAAAACCCACTGTACTAAGCATAGGAGACATAGAATATGCACACGACAGTTGGAAACGGTTAGAAGAACGAGCCAACATCATATACCTCCCACAAGATACCACAAAACAACAGTTTGAATCGATCAACAATGATGCCATTTCCATCATAGCCAAAACCCCACAATCCAAAACGTTCACTGGCCAATTCGATTCCCATATATTTAACCGATTCCCAAATTTGAAACTCATTGCACATAATGGGGCAGGATATGACTCAATAGACGTTCAAGAGGCTATCAAAAGGGACATCCAAGTGACCAATACGCCTAACTTAGTGGACGATTGCACAGCAGACATACACCTGTACTTATTGCTAGGAGTGATCAGAAAATGTTCTGTTTCTAAACAGTACATTCCTGGTTGGAAACATTCCACAAGGCCATCTGGTGGTGCACCTATCGGTAGAGCTCCTAGTGGATTAACGATCGGTATCATTGGCATGGGAGGCATAGGTAGAGCTATCAGGGATAGGTTAAAAGCATTCAAGTTTAAGAGAATAGTTTACTACAACCGAACGAGGCTCCCATTTAGTGAAGAACAAGGTGCAGAGTACGTTGATTTAGACACATTACTTGCTGAATCCGATGTGATCTCGTTGATTTGTTCGTTGAACGAGTCCACTTACCATATGATCAACGATACCACCATCTCCAAGATGAAAGATGGAGTCATGATAATCAACACTGCAAGGGGTGCTGTGATCGACACCGCGGCTCTTCTGGCCAACTTGGACTCAGGTAAGATTTCGGGTGCCGGATTGGACGTGTATGAAAACGAGCCTGATCCTGATCCGTTGCTATTGAACAGAAGTAACGTTTTGACTACTCCACATCTAGGTACTTGGACGGTGGAAGATACTACTGCGATGGAGGAATTGGTGGTGGAGAATGTGATTCAGTTTATCGATACTGGCCGGGCCAAGACGTTGGTTCGTGAACAACAGGATAAATTTTTATAGATAATAATAGATTGTATATAATAAGAAACTGAAGGTGATAATTTGTAAGTAGAGACAGAAACGACTAGAAAATGCATGGCGGAGAAACCACCCTCGGATATTTTCTCAGATCTGGTGATCGATATTTTTCTGCACGGGTGTTTTTTTTTTTTTTTTGTTAACAGTTTTAAGCAGTTGTTAACGTATTACTCTTCTTTTAACCTCCAGTCCACCATACACTCCAATAATGTCCCAATTTGATATAGAAGAACCTCTAACCTCCACTGCTCGTCCATGTAGGTACATATAATTTTTCTTTTGTTTACTTTCTTGTCTTGATCTATATAGACCTCTTACTAACGTATAGAAACAGTGACCGATTCCGTGATAACTGTGCGTATCATCAAATCTTTCCCATACAGAAACGTCAAGAACCACATCTTTCACCATGTTAACCTAAAGACCACCACTGCAAAAGAATTGTTTGACACCATCGTTGCCACGATAAACAAGGAAGGTGGTTTGAGACCTTACAGAAACGTCCCATACGACACTTTGAAGATCTACACCCATGCGCACGGTTTCAAGACGATGAACTTGGTGATCAACATGGAACATGACGAAGATTGGATCCTTGATTTAAGTCCAGAATCTACTAAACCGTTATTTGAGTACGGCATTGAGAACGAGACTGAGATCAGTATATTCAATAGAGAACAGTACGAAGAATTTAAAAAGAACCCTGAAGAGAAATGGTAATTTATACGTATACATAAATAAACTTTTTCGAATTAAATATATATATATATATATATATATATATATAGATATAGATATACAACGTAATTAAACAAAGAGAATAGAGTTAAATATACAAGAAAGCTTTTTCAAAGAATGATACTAGTTAGCGAATACGACGTTACCACATTAAACATGACGATAATAAGCGAACAACTGAAGGGAATCCAAGTGGACATTCCAAACTCCCCACTCTTATAAACTTCCGAAGTTAACACTCCGATCAAAGACCCAGCGATGAAAGCTTGACTTAGAGAGACTGTTAGGTAGCTGATGAAGATAATAAATAGCATTTGGAAATGACGTTTGGATCTGTTGTTTTTGTAGTGAGTTAAAATGGCGATGGAAGCAGCAGACACGTAGAAAGCAGCCATCATGATGAAAGACCAAAAAACTGTGAACTTCCAGACATCTTTAGTGTAGTAAAGAAACGAACCTTCGTAGTCATCTCTGGAAGGTCCTAAGGGCCAATGTAAGGAAGGGAACTTTGGGACGGTGTAACCGACAGGTGCACTGAAAGATTGGAGAAGTTAGTATGGGATGAAATTGATGGAGAGAAATTAATTATTGAAAAGATAAACATACGCCATTCTTCAAATATGCATGTATATACGATGAGATATAACGAAAATGAAGACAAATAGGAACTGTTCAAACTGTGAGCTGTAGTGAAATGGTGCCGGAATTTGTTTTCCTTTCTTGCACCGCCTCGTGTGTCGTGTCGGACACAGTTTTGGGGACCAGGAACCAACGATTAGCTAATGAATGACGCAACGGGGGGGAGGGAACCTTCCAGAGCGACGGCCGACGCGCGTCGAAGCGGTGAAGAAGAAGAAGAAGAAGAAGACAAAGAAGGTGTGAGGCCAGGCATGTTGTTGGCGATGTCCAACTTCCACAGATTGAGATTACTTACATACATACACCTTCCTTATATAGACACACATACATTTCTAGACTGCTTCAGCCTTCCTGCAACCATGTCCGAAGAAATCACCATTACCATCAAGTAAGTCCCAAGTCTTCCTATCAGTTCTTTCTTCCAACACACTATGTTGCCACGCACCTAGAACCCATGTTCACTTATGGTTATACTATACTATAGATATATATACTAACACATAAATTTCAATATTTTATAGATCTGCAGGTGACAAGAAATACCAAGTGTCGGCATCCACCTCGTTGACAGTGGCTGAATTCAAAGAGAAGATCGCCACAGAGACTTCCATCCCTGCTGACAGACAAAGATTGATCTACTCAGGTAAAGTGTTGAAAGACGGTGATACTCTAGAATCCTACAAGATCCAAAACGGACATACAATACACCTTGTCAAAGGTGCTGCTGCCAAATCAGACCCATCTACCACGATACCTGCCTCTACTACTACTACTACTACTACTTCTACAACAACAACCGGTGACTCTGCTTCTTCTACATCTACACCATCAGAATCCAACGTTCCACACAACATCGCTGCAGGACAAGGTGCATTCAACCCGTTGGCGGGACTTACAGGTGCCAGATATGCAGGTTACAACATCCCAATGCCATCTGTCGAATCCCTTGGTTTTGGAGCCGACGGCATGCAGCTACCGGACGAAAACCAGATGGAACAGATGATGGAAAATCCGTTGTTCCAAGAAGGAATGAGATCGATGCTATCTGATCCTCAGATGATTGACTACCTGATCCAACAATCCCCACAGTTGGCATCGATGGGACCGGCAGCTAGAGAGATGTTACAGAGTGAGTACTTTAGAAACATGTTGACCAACCCACAGGCAATGAGATCGATGATGCAGATGCAAAGGATGATGAACGGTATGGGAACAGGTGGATTCGGTGGTGCTGGTGCTGGTGCTGGCACATCGGCATTCCCTGCTCCAGGTAATCCTGATGCTTCTAGTGACAGTACCGATTCCAATACGAATTCTAACACTACAAGTTCAACCACAACGGCAACGCCTCCAATCAACCCATTTGCTGCAATGCTAGGAGGTGCTGGTGCTGGTACCAACCCATTTGCAGCTGGTAATCCGTTTGCTTCTCTGTATGGTTCTACTGGTGCCAATGGTGCCAATGGTGCTGCTGGTAATCCATTTGCTGCCATGTTCGGTGGTGGAGCTCCAGGAGCTGCTGCCGCTGCAGCTGCAGCTGCAGATACCAGACCTCCTGAAGAAGTGTTTGAATCCCAACTTCGTCAATTGAATGACATGGGATTCTTTGATTTCGATCGTAATGTGAGAGCTTTGAGAAGAAGCGGTGGTTCTGTGGAAGGTGCTATTGAAGCACTTCTCAACGGGTCTATTTGAAGAATCAAAAACAAAAAAAAATAAAATAAAACAAAAAAAAAGAGAGATAGAACCTGAAATATATTCAGTGTTTTTTCCTCTTTTTTTTTGCCTTTGTTTTTTATCTTTTGTTTTGGTTTCGTTTCGTTTCCAGTTTTTTTCCTGTTTATTCTCGTTGTTTTCTATATTTATAATCTGTACTTTGAACAAAACACACAATACTAGCTGACTTTTAATGTTGATCCCTCACTTTCTTTCTTTTGTTTTTTTTTCCTCCCCCCCTCCCTCCCTCCTGTCTCTTTTATCTTCTGCGTCATGATGCCAGGTTGATTGTTTATTGTTTTGTTTTCTTAATGCCAAGTTATATCTGATTCTTTTAACATCTTGAACTTTCATTTTTATATAGGCGTCGATCGACTCTTATCGACGTTGGTTCTGTATTCTTAAGTACTGTTTCCTTTCCGTTATCTACTACTTTGGGAGTCCGTCTTCTTAGAGTAGAGACGTCTTAGGACTGAAAACAGTGGTCTTTAGTTTTTTGAGAGATCAACCGACAGACTTATCCACACTGTCTTTCAGAACTCTATATATCTTATATAGTCTATTACGTGAATATACTTAGATCATCTTTAAATAATCTACATTCTATAACTAATGTTATATATCAAGTGTTTTTTATATATTCAAAAATATTTATTAGTTCTCAATCGAAGCTCAATAAAAAAATTATAGAAGATTCGTCAATTCGGCATCTCTCCAATCGATGATACTCGGAGGTATTGGACACATATGAAGAAAGTAAAGTATATAAAAATAATAATGAAACAAGACCCCAGAAATTAATAGTAAAATATTTAAAAAAAAAAAAATCTAAATATAATCCCCCGATGATAAAAAAAAAACAAACAAACAGTAGTTAGTCACCAAATAAAAAAACAAAAAAAAACTGGAAAGCACATATAACGAACTAAAAAATTAAATGAAATAATAATAACACTGTTGTGAAACCAAAAAAACAGACCAAAAAAAAAAAAAAAATTAATTAATTAATTAAACGATGATGGTGGAAAACCAACTTCAGACACAGTCAAAACAGTACATTTTAACTTCACCATTCTCCAAACCGCACACAAATCTTGAATCACCCAAGGCAACACAGCTTATAGGATAACTGGATCCACCAAAAGTGTGCATGCACTTACCGGTTTGCAAGTCCCAAACTTTGATCAACCTATCGTGCGCACCGCTCACTATTCTGAAAGTATCGGCAGCGATAGACCAAACACCTTCGATGTGTCCAAATTGAGTTCTGACACATTTACCTGTCTTCACATCCCACAACTTGATGGTGTTGTCCAAGGAGGCAGTCAACAGATGCGTTGGATAGTTTGGATTCAGCGTCTTCTCATCCGAATCTTGATCGGATTCGCTGGTATCGGTAGCTACAACAGTGTTAGCAGCAGTAGAAGTAGCACTACGGCCGTCTACCTGTTGGGTATTGGCAGCTACAGAGGCAGGCTCATCGGTAACTTGCTCGTCAAAATCGGTCACGATGGTATCTTTGAAACTGAAAGGAATCACACATTGAACTTGTCCTATATGGCCATTATTCTCAACACCTCCAAACACTTTTAAACATTCGTTCGTGTTTAGATCCCACATTCTAACGGTAGAATCGTCAGAAGCACTGAAGATCAACCCACTCTTTGGATGGATCTTGACACAGTTCACCCAATCGGTGTGCCCTCTCAACGTATAGCACGTTCTCGTCTCCACGTGCCACACTTTCACCGTATGGTCTGCAGAACCAGAAACGATAATCTTCTCATGGAAGTCAACGCTAATGACACCTTCTTCATGTCCTGTATAAGTAGAAATGCATTGACCTGTTCTGTAATTCCAAACTTTGATCGTGGAATCGAGCCCACCGGTGATCAATTTTTGATCGTCAAACACTAGAGCCTTCACACCCCTCGTGTGTCCTTCCAACGTTCTGATCAATTTACCGGTTTCAACGTTCCAAATCTTGATCGTATTGTCGTACGAACCAGTCATCAACAGGCTGTTGTTGTCGTATTGGCAACACAAGACACCATCCTTGTGTCCTTCAAAACACTTGATCTTGTAAGTACCTTTTCTCCAATTTCTTTCCACTTTGTAACGTTCAGAATACACAGCTTTCCACGGTCTGGTCTTTCTTGCCAATTTTTTTCTTTGGTTGGCATCCATAAGCTCTTGGTGAGTATCCAAAGGTGGTGGAAGATTCTGAATGGCGTTGTCTTCAGCTTGCTGGTCAACTTCTTCAATCTTTCTCTTTCTTGAAGATTCTTGCAACTTCTTAACTGCCATAAGTGGTAAACCCCAGCCACATTGTGGACATTTTCTGTCAATGTGTTGTTCACACATGTACCTCCACACCCTATCATCGTCAGCCAACTGCTTCCACTTGGTAGAAACTTGAGCAGCATTGCACAAACTTTGACAGTCCAAATAACAAAGTATCTTTAGGGATAGTTCACTTGGTAAAGTTTCGATGAAATCAATCTTGATCAACTTGGAAACCTCTTGTGAGATTAAAGATAACTGTGGGAAGCAACATTGGGTCAACAAACCTTGCAAGATCAAAGTTCTATGTTGGTTTGGAGCAGCAGAGAAGATAGACCACACATGGGAAATGGCCTCTTGATCTCTTCTGGGAAGTTTTTCTAACTGCTGTTGAATTTCATTCATCTTGGACTCGTCGGCAACTTTGTTGCATCTCACGTTTGGATTGTGTCTGTAACAGAATTTGTGTTTGGAATCCGAATTGTTGCTAACTTGGTCACCAAGGTGGCTTGTTAGAAATGGTGTTACCACTGAAGTATCCTTGTCCTCTTTTGACAAGGCAGTCAGAGGAGTGTTGGTGACGGCGACTAAATTCAGGTTGGATCCATCGACAGCCGATAGGATAGGCGTGCTTATCACAGAGGGGCTTTCCGATCTGGAACGGACCCTTGATGATGTTAAAGCGTTCAGAGCGTTCAAAACAGGGTTCGCAAGGTGTGGAACAGTAGATGGAGGGGATAATGCTGATGTACTAGAAAGCAGTTGGTTGCCGGTAGCGTTAACACCGTGTTGGTTCTGTGTCTGCGTCTGGGTCTGCTGCTGTTGTTGTTGTTGCTGGTGTTCATGTTCATGGTCATGTTGTTGTTGTTGTTGTTGTTGTTGTTGCAGCAGTTGTTGCTGATGTATTATACTCTGAGAAAGAACTAAGTCTAGATGGTTAGTCTCGGGACTTGTGCAGGCGTTCTGTAAGAAATTCATTTTCGTAGTTGATGACCTGGTATCATAAAATTTGCGTTGCGTTCCTGTTCTGTAAAGAGAAGACTTAAGGTGAGAGAGACAGAGAGAACACAGACTTCTGTAATTTCAGATGAGCTGGCGATATACAGGTATATAATATATGTATATGTATATGTATATATATATATATATATATTGTCTGTAGAGGTTAGGAGTGTGTGCTGTTTACAGACGAAGGTGATCCCCTTTTTGTGTCGCAGGACTTAAACCACGTCTTGTGTGTGTGCCTCAGCTGGCGGGAAGAACAAATTCAGCGCTAGCGAAACACCGCCAACATTCGCCTGCCGCAGCCGTTTTCGCCAGCGCCACACTTTTGCGCACGCAATCTACTCCGTGCACGGGTGTACTACTGGAGGGGAGAGGGCACCTTGCACGTGACCTCCCTGGAACCCCGACGGCTCAAGCGCGGAGTTTTGCCAGATGGCCGCCCGTTCTGGCGGCACTGCACGTGACTTTCTGACACCTCCCCCGGACTGTTTTATCCGGTCCGTCTGCTTGTTTGTGTTATGGTTCACGGCATATGGATAATTTGCACAGTCTCGTGATTGTGTTTAATCCCACTGCAGACAGTGTAGAGCCCACCATGGTGCATATATATATATATATATAATATATATATATATGTCATGAAGAAAGGTGAACAATGAAATGCAGTACGACCGGTAAATTCAATATGACGAAACAATTTGTTTGGCACGTTTGAATTATTGTTTACAACCTTCTTCTACAAACAGTAAATTGATATGATTCGAAATATAACACTTCACCAACAAGCAGAAGGTTTTCGCTTATAAAATCATATCAAAGAAAGAAGGATTGAGAGAGGGAATGTATGGGCCTTCCAACATCACTCGAACTACTTATTTTTGAACGCCTTAACTAGAAGGAAACCTGGTATATACACATGCTACTTCCTGCTTGTGAAATTCTTATATGATCACATGTTTTATGAAAGTCTCTAGGAAAGTACTTTCGAAAGCCGGTGGCCTTGATTTGAAACAGGTCCACTTTTTCTAGTTTATTTTGTTAAATTGGATGACAAACAGTTCGACATACTTAGTCCAAAGGTTTTCTTTTTTTTTCTCTTTTTGCAGATCAATGTATGAATTGAGAAGAGATTCAGCAACTTGTCCCATGACAACCGCTAAAGAGTAGCGTGCAGTTGCCAAATATTACTTGTTCCATTTCACTGGCTATATTCGGGAGAATGAAGTTGCATGGTTTTTATATATATATATATATATAGTTTGTCCCTATCGAACCCCCTCCCCAATATCGGATCGTCATTATACAGCCGAGACATAGTGTAAATTTATTTCTAATCTTATCGATGAGCAATTTTTGAATCAGGGTATGATTCACAATATCAAACTTTGATTATAAAATGCTGATTAAATAACGCCTATTTTTTTGAAAAGACCTGGATCATGATCAATTTGAGGATTTTATGTTTGGATTTTTTTTTTTTCAAATTGCTGTTATGGAGGTGAACGAGTCAATCAAAGAATTGTTTGAAGCCAAATAGATTGCTTGCATGTGCTTTTACATGAATGTTTAGAGTATAAAAGTTCTTTTTGCTTCAAGGTCTAGGAGTTGATCTAAGTGAGAAAAGAAAAAAAAACAGGATAAACCATCAAAGTTTCACTCTGATTCAAATGAAGGAAAAAAAAAAGAATTAAAAAGAGAGACCTGTAATTTTTTGACCTGTTTTCTAGTCGTCAGAGAAACAGTACTGTTAAATACACCGAATAACGATCACTAAATTTCAAAAATCTGATCAATCCCATCCGAATGCCATTCATTCAACTGCTTTTGACTATTTTGTCAGAAAAGTTACTGGAAATAAAGGACTGGAAACCGGAGATAGGATATAGGCAACCGCTTGACAATGGAACACATCCCTAAATTGCAGAGCCCATCATTTCAATATCGCAATGCCATCCATTGGTAAAATCCATATTTATAACTTTATATATAATATAAATAGGCAGGGAATTACTGGGATTAAAAACCAGGAATTAGGAGATAGGCAAAACATTCCCGAATCCTGCCGCAAAAAAAGCTAAGCGAATTCCTATATTATGGTAAATATTGCATGGCCATGGGGAGTTTTATGAATTAACATTTTTTTTTATCCCAACTGGATGTTGGTTGCAATTTGTGTGTCAGGAAAACACCAATTCTGCGAATTTAGTTGCACCGTGGTTAATTGCAACTAGGGTTAACTATATATATATATATATCTATATGTTAAAGAAAAGAACTGTAGATTTCTTGATTCGTCTTTTGATGTTTGAAGAAAAGCCTGCAGTGAACCCTTTAACTGAAAATAGCCGCAAGGAATATGATGGTTTGAATCGTAGCAGGGCCCTGTTTTCTTCTCTGACACAACCTTCGGGGATAGGGGTGTTTAAATCATGAGGTTTCCCAGTATTTACTCTCCAAGCTGCGGTTACATTCCGCTCGTATACCTCATAACATATACGTTAATTCATATATACACTTATACAGTAATCTCAGATAAGATCGACATAATAGATATTAAAATTAATAAATAGCGAGTTAAAAAAAAAAAGGAAAAAAAAAAAAACATTAAAACATAAGCACAGAAAAAGAGTAGACTATTGCGATCTCATGGAACAAACAAACAATCCAAATTCATATTAAAAAGTCTTATATTTGAGCAGTTGCGAGACAGTATCAACAACAGAAGTTTCAAGTGGAGTGTACTTCAATCCTAACACCTCCTTACTTCTATCGTTTTCCATGTATCCCCACAACTCTTCAGCGTTGATTTTATCTGGACCACCAGCAGTGATCTTATCCTTCAATTCAGGAAAATTCTTTCTCACCAAATCCAACAACTTTTGCAACGTGAAATGCTCAAAACTAACGATGATTCTTTTCCCTTGAGCAGCATCTTGTTCAAATGCTAATACGTGTGCTTTAGCAACGTCCCTCACGTCAACACACTGTCCAAATCTTGAATCCAACTCGTCACCTGGCTTGGACGTCAACAACTTGTTGATGATCTCAGAAGACGTGTTCAATGAACTTCTCTTTGCATCCTCATCAAATGCTTGAGGACCAAACACAAACGATGGGTTGACGACAGCCAACGTGAAGTTTGGACTTTCATTCTTGACAAACTCCCAAGCAGCTCTCTCAGCAAAAGTCTTGGAACCATAGTATCCACCGCTACTGTTAGCTCTTGCTTGTTCCAACGTGATTGGGTTCCAGTCGGATTCGTTGTAATGGTGGAATTTGCCCGATTGACCAGTACTATCGGTGATCGAAGCACACGAAGAAGTCACAACCACTCTCTTGATTTGAGGTGCCACTTTCTTGATACCTTTCAATGCATTGACGGTACCGTTGATGGCAGGATCGATCAAATCTTTTTGTACGTCGTTGATAGCAAAAGTGAATGGTGATGCCGTGTGCAAGAACACGGTGACATCCGGATGTTTCTTTAAAGCTTCGTCAAAACAACCTTCTTTGGACAAGTCGGCCACAATTTCGTAGGAGAATTTGTCGCTGTTGCCAATGCTCTGCTTCAATGCATCACCTTTAGCAGGAGATCTGACGGAACCAACAACGTTGTAACCTTTCTCAATCAACAGCTTGGTGATGTGTTGTGCAATGAAACCATTGACACCTGAAACGAAAACTGTAGTGGACATTTTTGAATGAATTATTGTTGTTTATTTGTGAGTTGGGTGAGAGATACCTTAATTAAGATGGTTTACCTATAATGTATATATATATATATATATATTTGTCCATCTCGTAAGTTTTTGAAGGCAATCATTGGGATTTATATATACACATATATATATACCGCAATTTCACCACAGAGTGGCAAATTGCAATACAGATATTATATTTTTAGTAAGCATCAACTATAACAGGCCAAGTAGTGAAAAAGAAAAAAGAAAGTTTAATTGAAAGCGTCGATCTGCTCTCCATGCTTTCTGCCACACGTTCACCCACAATTTACAAACCACCAGGCTTAGCTGGCAGGAGATAGGAAATAGGAAACTGAAGAAGGCCGCAGTTCCCATGAGGCGGGCTGTGCTCCATGCTGCACTCTACCTGCTTCTTCTCCTTATGGAAAAGTCAATCTAACAGCTCTATTGTGGTTGTTGGAGATTGCAACGTTGTATAATTATATTAATTAATTAATTAATTAATTAATTAATTGTTATCGACACCGCGTAGTTTTCGTCGTCATCGGTATCTGTAGTTTACCGAGTTTACGTCAACGGGTTTTGAACTTGATTAAAGTGCCCCAAAAAAGACGCTTTCGTTTTTCGGCAATCGAGACTTTCCCCGGACTATGGCATATATAGTTAACCCCATTAAAATCGGAGCTTAATTCCATTAGTTTCTACTACAACGGTTGTAATGGTTTATAGGCATATAGATACAAGCTATAGAAAAAAGAAAATCTGGGAAGAGAAACCAAACATTTACTATAGATTAGCAAATCTGTTAACACTATTATTTCTTGTTATTCAAAAAAAAAAAAAAGAAAAAGAAAAGAATATATATAATCATTTATTGGCTATCATAAAAACTGTTGCGTAACACACTAAAAATCCGATCGTGAAAAGGAACTATCTAACAAGAATGAAAGAAAGCAAAAAAAGAAATCTATACATGTTTAATAAGTCTTGTATTTCAAGATTTGAGCAGCGGAATCGACAATGATCTCTTCCAATGGTCTGTACTTCACACCCAAAACTTCCTTACTTCTTTCGTTGTGGACGTTACCCCAGATCTTCAACAAGTCAACGTTCTCCTCCTTACCGGCGGTGATCTTATCCTTCAATTCTGGGAACTTGTTTCTAATGATGTCCAAAATCTGTTGAGCAGTGAAGTATGAATCACTGAGGATGAATCTCTTTCCTTGGGCTTCATCTTTTTCAAATGCTAAAATGTGAGCGGCAGCAACTTCTCTAGCATCGACACATTGACCGTAAGCAAAATCGACGGCATCACCTGGCTTGGAAGCTAACAACTTAGCGATGATTTCAGAGGATGTGTTCAAAGTAGCCTTCTTAACATCGTCGTCGAAAGCTTGTGGACCGAAAACGTAAGATGGATTGATAACTGACAAGGTAAAGTGTGGCTTTTCGTTCTTGACAAAGTCCCAAGCAGCTCTTTCGGCAAACGCCTTGGATGCACAATATCCGACAAATTCATTAACTAGAGCTTGTTCTTGGGTAACTGGATTCCAGCTGTCTTCTGTGTATTGGACGTATTCTGGTGCATTACCGGAGAAGTCGATAACAGCGGCACATGAGGAAGTGATGACGACTCTCTTGATTTGAGGAGCCAACTTTTGGACGGCTTTCAAGGCGTTCAAAGTACCATTCAAAGCTGGATCTAACAAATCTTTTTGAACATCTTTAACAGTAAAGGTGAAAGGTGAAGCTGTGTGTAAGAAAACGGTGATTTCTGGGTGTTTCTTCAAGACTTCGTCAAAACATCCATCTGCAGCTAGGTCCTTAACAATTTCGTAGGAGAACTTGTCACCAACGTTTTTCTTTAAAGCGTCACCTTTTTCAGCGGATCTGACGGATCCAACGACGGTGTAGCCTTTGTTGATCAATTGGACGACAAGGTGTTGGGCAATGAAGCCGTTAGCACCTGAAACGAAAACAGTGGTGTTAGAAGCGGACATTTTCTGAAAGTTATAATTAATCTATAGGATGAAAAATATATGGAGTGATGGGATAGAGGAATTGGATGGTTATTATTTTATAAGGAAGGGAGAAGAAATACTTTTATCAGAAAACTAATTCAATTGGGAATGCTCCAGTTCTTATATATTCCAACCAGGATGGACCAATTGCTGCAATCCAAAGACGTGTTGTAACATGTGAATGATCTCATAGACGCGTGTATTAATTTTTATAAAACAATATCATACAACGTGATAACAACTTGCAGGAAACTGGTCTGCATGAACATGGCGATTGATCATATAAATTGGATTAAGTCATGGAAGTGCATCGAAGAACAATCCACCACCAGGCACATATAAGAGTTTCTAAGCTGTTATACAATATATATATAATATATATATATATATTATATATAGCAATTCGAGGATCGCGACGCACCGGGTTTAGGAAATAGGAAATAAGGTCCCTCCAGCACACACTTAACAGCCTAGTCGTGCGCAAACTACAATTTGCACCTCGCTGGCTCCCCGCCGCAGCGCCTTTCAGTTGCCGGGGCCGGCTGCTCACTGGCAACTGCTCTCTTCTGTGTTTTACGTACGTTACTATATATATATATAGTCTTTCGGTGTGTTTCTTGAAGGATCCATGCTTCACCACCGGCTTGGAATTTGCTAAAATATTATATTTAAATTCACCGTTTGTGTACCGTGTATGATGAAGCCCATCTGAAAGAGTGCTTGAGACTGAAGTGCAGTCTAATTATAAAAACGCACACCCCATGAAAAAAGGTGAGACCCTTTCAGACTTTCAGTATGGTAGGGATGAGCTAAGATTTGGGTAAGCTTTCAATTTATATATATATATATACTATATTTATTAAACAAGATTACAAACTATAGGTTGATACCGGAACGGAAGACACACACTTGTAATCATCAAAATTGGGGTTTCGTTGCAGATTCTCTCCGGTTGCCAACTTTAAGGCTTCTGAACCGACGTGCCTGGTGAAACGTTTGGCATCTGAGATCCATCCGATCTAGCATGGTCCCCATCTCTGGTAATTTTTCAGTCTAAGCGTAGCACAAATTAGTAAGCGACAGCGTTTTTGCCACCTAAATTTTTTCAAATTTATTTTGAAATGGTAGTGCATTTTGGAAACATGGGGTGCATACGGCTCTTTGGAGCTGTTGAACCTTAAAAAAAACGGTGCCATAGAGTTTTAACTTTTCATTCTGGAAGCATTCAGTTAAACAAACTGCTCTTTCTTTAACCGTTATCATTAATATACATGCATATACCTACAAGTCCCGCTCCGAAATATTTCAAACTCCGAATTCAAGCTTAGAATGACTATATCCAGAGCCCGCCTTCAATTAGTTTCCATCGGAACACTATATGCATCGATCTAACCAACGGGGGAAACATAACTTATACACTATATAAATTAAGTTTATTGGCCCATTGCATATCGTTTAATTCAATTTGTAGTTCATCTAGTTCCGTGTGTTCCTTGGACACTCGACTAAATCGCTCAAAATTAAGTGTTTCCGTGGATAGTTAGATAAAGGAAACAAAAAAAAAAAAAACGGTTTCAACCACCTTCTTTGTATCCCATATTAGTCACCTTGCATCTGTCTATCATGATCGGGTCCGAAGTTTGCTTGTTAAAAGAGATACGAGAGTATAGATCGGTATATGCATATATATACATATATATATAATCTATTGTGATCAACAAGTGGTCTCTGCTGTTATTAACACAAAGAGGTAGTGAGGGTTAAGTTCAACATGTGCTAGTTTCCACTGCCTCGTATTTGTAATAAGTTGGATATATAAGAGCATGTAGAAACGTTCACTTTAAGATGCTTAAAATGCACTTATTGGATATATATTACGAAATTATAGAGTCAATTGAAGTGGTGAAAAGATAAACTTAGCAAGATACATACAGAGTAAAAAGTGTAGCAAATCTATTACTATACTGACCCTCCTCTGAATAAAACGTGAAAACAACCGAATATCTCAAATACAGTAATCTAATAGCGGCCTTCACAATGGTAAACAGACATCACGACTTATTGTCTTTAATAGCCATGGATTGAATGTAAAAGTTACCCATTTTGCTTCAAACTTTCAAAAGTAGGAGGAAATTTGAATTTTGTATCCATAGGCAAGCAAAACGGGATACAAAGAGGAAATTCAAAATAAAGAGAGAAATACATCTCTATATATATGTTCAAGTCCAAATCACCACCACCACCACCACCAAACGATCAATATTGTTTTATTTGATGACAACTCCAATATCCGTGTTATCTAAATTGCACTTCCACCCAGAAACGTTCAAACGAACGCAGTAGAATCTACCGATGTAACAACTTTGGAAACTTGGCAAGATCGTATAATCGTTAATAACTTTCTCGTTCCACTTTAAAGGTAATTTGAAATTGGCAACGTACTGGCTATCCCCAACTTTGTTCCAATTGACAACCACCGAATTCATTGCGGTGACGCTGTGGTTCCTGTTGGTACTCGTGCTACCACCAAGCACAGCAACCGATTGGAATGCAGATTCAACGATTTTTTCAGAGTAAGATAAAGATGACAAACTTTTCAAATCGGAATACGACTGCTTAGGAAACAAACCAGGTGTGCCCAACTCTTTGAGTTCTTGTAACAATATTGCCAATTGGTCCAAGTAGAAAGTGTTGTGCACTTTCAAATGCTGGAACTTGACCATACTTGTCAGGTTAGGTTTTTCGGGAGCAGTTGAGAAATAGTCAGCGTCAAAAGTCACTGGGATTGGGGAATTCGATGCAAAGTTGGTCACTTTCAAAGACGGTTTGAAAACTATAGGGAATGACGGTGGCAATGTGGAACCTTCAAAAGTCAGAGTCACGTCCAAATGCTCCAAGTTACTAAAGATCGTACTGTGGCTCGTCGATGTCACCGGTGAGACCTCAGCTTGTGTTTGTTCAAATAGAGAGTTGGTCGATAGAACTGTTAACTTGGATCCAAACAATTCAGATGAAGATTTCGAAGATCCAAGTTCAAACGATTTCGGATACTTTGCAGGCAAGACCGAATTGACTGGATGGCACACACTCAAGCTAAGTAATCCGTCTGTCTTTTTGATCAACGATTTGGAAAACTTGCAGCTCTTACTAGCTGTAACCAAGCCAAAGTCATGGGAAGGTGTTGAACTCAAGGATAGTTTGTCTATCGCTGGAGAGTTGGCACCTGACAAAGGTAAATGGTTTTCCCTCATTCTCAACTGTTTCTCCTTAGCAGCATCCTTAAGAATCCTATTCAATTCATCTTCGTCCTTGACTCCACTTCTTGCCAAGCTCAAACGTTCTTTCAATTCGGTAAGTTTGTCCCTCATCAACTGATCAAACGAGTCCAATTGCTCCTGAGTTGTTAAAAAGTGTTGATATTGGAAATAGTCTTCATCTTCATCAACAACTGGAGTCTTTGAACTTGCTATCGAAACAAAATGTTGAACCTCTTTCAACTTGATGAAATCATATTCGGGTCTAGTATCATGGGCATAGTACTGCTTATAAATATCGTTCTGTCTTCCAATACAACAAACGTTGATAGAATAACTGATGTATGCGCCTTCCATCGCCAAATCTTTCGTCAATATTGGAGACCCAACGTCAAGCAACCTACCATAACCCAAGTTTTTATCCACAGTGATAGATTCCGATCTTCCGTCGAATGACCGTTTGTCTATACCATAAGAAGGTGGTAACTCTATGTGGTCTCTGTTCTGATGGGCGCACACTATATCCAACAGATTCTGTGGCACCCTGAACATGAATCCCTTCTTGTATTTTCTACCAGGGATGAACTCCTTGGAGTCAGGTAGGAAATAGTAGGTGTCATCTGTTGGATCGTAAAATTCTGGGTTGTTCTTCAAAGCGTTGACGTACACTTTATTAAAAGTCGTTTTGATACAAACAGTTGGCTGGAAACAAGCAGTCAAATCGTAAGAAGTTAAAAAAGTGTTGGATAAATTGCTCTTCTTACAACCGGGCACGTGGACACGGCCTTCCAAAGAGACCAAAAACATCTCGAACGGGATCAGATCTTTCCCCATGTTTTCGATAATTACCGTACCTGTGATGATATCGTGAGGTTGGTACACATGGAGTGGATTCATCTTGGTAATTTTCTTACCAGGCTGTGGGAACTTTGTTGTCAGAGTTATGGAAATCTTAAGATGTGTGTCAATGGTCTGGGAATCTTTCAACTTGTTAAGGACAATGATGTCAGGATTAGAAGTCGGATCTGAAAAGTTGAACTCTTGATCGTACGTCGATGGAGTCGTAGGTTGTGGTGATAAGTTGTCATCTTCGTACGTTGGCAAACCTTGTGTTCTTTGCACACGTCGAAGGTTCTCTGTATCGAAAACTGTTCTGTTGAACATGTAGTTGTGCATTTCAAACGATGGGAGGACGTCTTCAATTGGAGAAGAGTCTTCTTCGTCGACATCTTCTGTCACCTGCGAGTCTGGAGAACCAGGTGGTGGGTCCGTATAGCAATGCTGGTCTGTCATTACACCGATCTTGGTTCAAACTGTTCGATATATTACGTTTCTGTTTCTTTTTGTTTTTTTTTTGTTTTTGTGTGTTTGACGAAGTGGAGAGTCCATCATGGAGCAGCAATTTGCAGCCGATGAGATGCTCGAGATCTCAGATGAGGCAGGAGCCGTTTAGTCAGCCAGCAACTCCGGGGAGTAACATATATAATATCGAACAATGCTGAGTTCTGGAAATGGCAGCGCTCGCGCACCCAGCGGCTTTCGACCGAGCTTGGCCGTTTCTCGTGCGTTGAGCAGCCTAATTGTAACTGCGAAAGATCAACAGTTAGTTGACTCTCATCTCTGTAGTGTCTCCGCCCGTTGGTTACATATATATATATATATATATATTTCTACCTATCTACATGAGATAATATATATAGCCAGCAGGCATAGAGCAAGCACGGCTGTTCACAGAGCAGAGCCTTTCGCTGCAGGCAAATCACAGCGCGTCAACTTGGCGCGCCACACACGTCGTCTGTGGCAGGACCCTTTAAATGTTACCCATGCTTACTCTACGATCTCCTATTAACGAAGTCATTAGTTTATATCCCTTGATTATTAGAAAAGAAGGAAGTAAGCAAATATTTATCTATAAAAAGCTTGAAACCTGGCAGAGGAAACCTAATTCTTGACTCTTAGCAACTGAGCAACGGCATCACCGGCACACACCTCCACTGGAGTGTACTTCAAACCTAGAATCTCTCTGGATGCAGTGTTGTCAGGAATACCGACAAAGTCACCAATGTCTCTGGTCTCCTCTTTTGGAACAGGTAGCTTGGATTGCAATTCGGAGAATCTTTCTCTGATCACCTTCAACAACGTCAAAGTTGAGAAGCTTTCTTTAGAAAGGATGAATCTCTTGCCCTGTGCCTTATCGGACTCGAAAGCCAAGATATGAGCTTCAGCAACGTCTCTCACATCGGCAAAAGTTCCATTGACATCAGGAATTTCTGAGTCTGGCTTCAACTTGATTAGGGCACCGATCACTTCAGCAGAAGTGTTTAAAGAATCCTTCTTTGCATCTTCATCGGCAAACTGTGGACCCAAAACATAAGCTGGGTTTATGGTGGAGAATGTAAAGTTTGGCTTTTCCTTCTCCATGAATTCCCAGGCAGCCTTTTCAGCAAACTTTTTGGAACCACAGTATCCAGCCATTGGCTTGGATTTAGCTTGTTCCCAAGTGACAGGGTTCCAGTCCTTTTCAGTGAAGACACGTTGAGGCTCGATACCTTCGGAGAAGTTGGAGATGGCAACGATGGAAGAAGTCATCACGACTCTCTTGATCTGAGGGGCGTAAGTCTTGATACCTTTCAATGCATTGGTGGTACCATTAATGGCAGGTTGCAACAAATCTCTCTCTGGATCCTCGATGTTGAATGAGAATGGAGAAGCTGTATGGAAGAAACCAGTCACCTCAGGATGTGCCTTAAGAGCTTCATCGAAGCAACCTTCTTTAGCCAAATCTTCGACGATTTCGTAGGAGAAGTTCTTGGAGTTGAAGTTCTTCGTTAATGCGTCACCTTTGGTAGTTGATCTGACGGAACCAACAACGTTGTAACCTCGTTGTAATAGTTGGTTGCACAAATGTTGTGCAATGAAACCAGAGGCACCTGAGACAAAGACCGTTGTATTAGTTGACATTGTTATTAACTGGAAAATATTTGTTTTTTTGTTTTTTCGATTTTTTGATGAGGAAAGGAATGAAGGAAGGAAAGTTGATTCAGGAGAATTGGATCAAATAAGATGAAAATTACACCGGTATTTATATCCTTGAATCAGATGGCAATCGAAATTCCACATTGATTGCTTTTTCTTCTTTTAAACTACAAATCCTGATTCCATAAATCAGCACAGTTGGATAAACCGAATGCACCGTTACATAAAGGTTAAATCCACTAAATGAAAATTATTAATACGGAGCTGCTCGCTGTGAAAAACTACATCGAAAGTATCGGATGCACACCCAGGCAGGCAGGCAGGCAGGCAGGCAGGCAGGCATGTGTATTGAATACTTCAGTGTGCAGTTTTGGAGTACGATCTATATCTGTTCGGGAGTTAACGCTAGACCTCTTAGTTATATCTGATTGTGACAGCCCTGGTTGTGAGGCATGGTTAACTCCCTCTAACTCCAGAGGGTTCCAAACTTCCAGCGGTGGACCGTGGGGGGTCTTCTAGACTGGCTGTGCTGACGTATTCTTGCACCGCACAAGAATTACAAGTTCTCCCGCTACATACTTTTAAGTTCTGTGGCTCGAGGTCGGCAATGGGCATGGCGGCGTCCCCTCGGCGTCCCCTCGGCGTCGCCTCCGCACGTCTTTGTGCCGTAGAAGTTGAACGGTAGAATCTTGTATTACCCAATCGCTAAGCTAATCCACTAAACCAGAGTTGAGAAATTTTGCGTGTAGGAGGAGCACAGATTCACATATTCTTCAAATCGCCATGAACATCAGTCAATCTATTTGGTCTTCATATCACCACTGATATTCGAATTGGTGTTAGAAGACTCGTATCAGGCACCAGGCAACAGTCACCAGGCTACTATTCTGAAAGTGCATTTACCTCGGGACTTTCTCTTGTTCAGATCCCTAGGACATCCAGCATAGAATCTTTTCCAGTACAATTTTTCAGTCGATGGGTACGACTCATTTCACACTTTAACGTCATAGCGGTAGGTGGAAGCGATACTTGGAGATACTGCATGCTTACTTCCAGTGATAGATACTCTGTAATCCACAAGCACAGAGAGTGCAGCAATTAAAAGTTTGTAAATTGCTATAGTGGAAGTGAAACTTCGGCATCGGGGTTTGACCCTTTAAACATAATGCCCCTTTTTTAACCGTTTCGAGACTAGGGAACCAACTGCACGCCATGATATTACCAAAAATGGAACCCTAATTAGCCATACTAGTCTCAGTATCGAGCGCTGAGACTAATATTCAGAAACGTTAATTAATGATGTCTAAGAAATCTATGTATGTATTTTTACCTATATATAACTATGAAAATGAAAAATGGGAACATATATAATTAAAAAAAAATGGGTGGGGCATGAGAAAAATATATATAATCTATAATGAATCATTAAAACCAACAAAGATTTTTAGTTCTTGACTCTTAGCAATTGAGCAACAGAATCTGTAACACAGTCTTCGATTGAAGTGTATTCCAAACCTAGAACCTTCTTGGAAGCAGTATTGTCCAACGTACCGACGAAATCAGCGATATCTCTGGTTTCTTCCTCTGGAACAGGCAACTTAGATTGCAATTCTGGGAATTTTTCTCTGATCAATTTCAACAAAGTTAAAGTGGAGAAGTGGCCTGCAGAAGTGATAAATCTTTGTCCTTGAGCATCGTCGTTTTCAAAAGCCAAGATGTGTGCCTTGGCAACGTCTCTAACATCAACGAAGGAACCGTTGATATCAGGGATTGAGGAATCTGGAGACAACTTGAACAAAGTGCCGACTATTTCAGCAGAAGTGTTCAAAGAATCCTTCTTGGCCTCGGCGTCGTTGAACTGTGGACCTAGGACATAGGATGGGTTGATTGTGGATAAAGTGAAGTTTGGCTTTTCGGTCTTGATGAATTCCCAAGCAGCTTTTTCAGCATAAGTCTTGGAACCACAGTATCCAGCAAGAGGGTTCTCTTTACTTTCTTCCCAAGTGATTGGGTTCCAATCCTTTTCTGTGAAGACTTGTTGAGCTTTGATACCACCGGAAAAGTTACAGATGGACACGATGGAAGATGTGATGACGACTTTTGTGATTTGAGGAGCGTAAGCCTTGATGGCCTTCAATGCGTTGGTGGTACCTCTAACGGCAGGTTGTAGCAAATCTCTTTCTGGGTCTTCAACGGAGAGTGTGAATGGAGAAGCGGTGTGCAAGAAGACAGTAACTTCAGGGTGAGCCTTAAGAGCTTCATCGAAACAACCTTCTTGAGCCAAATCTTCGACAATTTCGTAAGAGAAGTTATCGGAACCAAGGCTCTTCTTTAGAGCATCACCTTTAGCGGTTGATCTGACGGAACCAACGACTTTATAACCCTTTTCCAACAATTGGTGGCACAAATGTTGAGCAATGTAACCGGTAGCACCTGAGACGAAGACAGAAGTAGACATATTTTTATTTGATATGATATTTGATTAAATGATTGATAGTGATATATGGATCAAGTTAACGATGTAGTCCAATTGAACTTGATAGGGAGGGAAAGCAGGAGTATTTATATATATAACCAAGTGTGGCCAATGTGGAGTTGTGAACCATGATGCCAAGAAGAGCGGTTGGCCGTACTGTTGTTGGAACGCATTTGTCATCGAGAACGGCTTGGAGGAAAAGCATGCATACAATATATATATATATAATTGGAAAGCTGCAACACTAGTGGAAATTTGGTCTATATAGCGCACGTCAAAGAAACGGGCGTATTTATTTAGGATATTCTGGATCGAAGGCATCGATTGGCAAAATGGACGCAAGAAAAAGAAACGAGCCGGGTGCATATCTGAGGCATCAGAGATTCCAACAGATTCGACGTGCTGCCTCCATGCAACGTTTCGCGGCACCGCAACGTTTCCTCCACCGCGTCTCGGCTTCTCGTCGGCGGTCGCTGGCAAATATTCACCTTACCTACTCCCTTATGTAATGGGTTGCGCAGCCCTGCCTTCTACCGCACCGCAGACTCTGCGCCTGTAACAAAACAACGGAAAACACGCCAAAGCTGATGTCGATCCAGATGTAGGATCAAGACCCACCCGTCTTGCATCTTTTGTATCTCATCAAGATCATCGTATACAGAAACATCACTATTCCTTCATGAGTTTTAAGCAGTACAAGTACACACAACCCTCACAACCCTTCATTGGATTCGTGCCTAACTTGTCTCAGTACGCGGCAGCCAACCTTGGATCCAATCTCGGGCATCAAGGTTTACAACAGCAACAACAACAACAACAGCAGCAGCAGCAGCAGCAACAGCTTCAGCAGGTGCAGCAGGCTCCTTCTACAGCAGTTGCATTTAAGGTGTTACCTTTGGATCCAGTGCCATCCCACGAACAAGAATCGAAATTCATCGAAAACAATAGATACTTGAAAAACGAACATATCTTCAACTATCTAAACGTGCCTGGTGCCAACCATAAAGGTGCCACCGATGCAGAGAGAATCCAATTGGCATTCGAATCGAATTTGGATGATGAAGTTAATTACTATCTTACCTACTTGGTTCACACTTCAAAAGAAAACCCACAGTGGCTAAACTTGAAAAATCAGCATTCTTTCTTGATCGAGCCTCTCTCAAACTTGTTAAGTTGCACGGTTTTCGACCCACAGTCTCAAAACACAGACATGAACAAAACTTTGGATTCCGCTTTAATTTTAAGAAACCTTGTTCAAGATATAGACAGCTCGCAAGTGATCTCGATGAATTTCAAAATTAAAGAAAACTTGTTGAAGATCATGAAGAACAGCATCATCTTTGATGACGATTTCACCAACGAGTACTTCGATCAGAGTAAAGAGTTGTTGAGATATTCAATGGATATTGTCGAGGCCATATCTTCATATTTGGCACCTGCACAGTTGGATGATCCACTATTCATTTCTTTGATCGATCTATTGAAGATCATGGACGACAGATCGATCATCATCACAATTTTGAGATCCTTGAGTAGGCTCATGTACAATTCACAAAAGACAGGTGATGCTCCAGACCTATTGGACGAAGAAATATTGGACAAAGTGTGTTCGTATTTGATGTTATCCATCAACAGCGACAACGACAACGACGAATTGATCATAACATCGCTAGATTTCTTGTACCAGTATTTGTTACCAGATAGAGTTGACAAGCTGTTGTCGTCGTACAAGAGAGAATCGATTCTACGTAGATGCCTACCTAGATTACTAATCTACAAGCTAAATTACAAGACAGAATTTAGCCAGAACATTCCAATATTGAAACTTGTCAAAAGGGTAAAAGACAAGACCCCAACGCAGCCGCCGGTGCTACCTGAGTCCCTAGTGAACAAATTGAACGTGATTCCTGAACCAAACAGAGCGTCGGCTTGGATGAGATGTTCCTATAGAGCCACCGACGATGGACACGTGACACAGATCTCTTTGTGGAGATCCTACGAGTCACAGTTCTCGAAGTATGCTTCCATGAACGCTTACGGTAAGTTGTTACCAGCGGTGGATTTCATCAAGAACGTGCAACATGCGTTCCCAAACTCGAGTGCCATGGTGATCAATCTGCCTGATGGATCTAGAAAGTTTATCATCAAAGGTATAGAGCCAAGGTTCAGGCACGTTGATTTGGATCAAGGTAAATTGGAAGCGTTGACCGATCAGCAGTCCGGTGAATATACGAGCGAGTTGAAAGAGGCATCTCAGGAGCCATACCAGTTGTTCCAGTACAATTTCAACGACTACCTAACGTTGAACGAGGTCAACACGTCTACAAGCTTGTTAATCAACCAATTGATCGGTTGTAACCAAGGTATCAAGTTGTTCACCGGTTTGAGAGAGGAATTTGTTCAGAATTTACTAAAAGTTCCTAACTTGTTACCTTACATCTGCGATATTTTGAATGAGTTGGAATATTAAGATTAATTTTGTTCGTAAAGTGTGCTACTGTTTTTGATTATTATCTTTTTTTTCCCTTTTTGTATAATCCCCACATCTTATATGTACTATAATCGAAGAATTTATATATAATTAACAGCTGGTGTTAAGCTTCAGCTTGTGCTTTCATTTGTTGTTGTTGCTGCTGCTGTTGCTGTCTCTGTAGCCTCTGCTGCTCCATCAACTTGGATCTCAAAATGTTGTCGACTCTTTCCAAAACCGCCAACTTTTCATTAATCAAGCCGCTCAACTTACCACCGTCTTCGTCCAATTTCTTCAATCTACCGGTGAAGAACTGCACCGCTTGCTCTGTGGTCTTTTCCACATAGTAACCGGTACCAACGTCGATCAAGAACTTGTCGTTGTTTTTGATCTTGCCAGGCACGTACAACGACGAAGTCAAAGGTATCAAGGTCTGCTTGTTGTCGTTCTGGTTTATCTGTTTCACATTTTCATTGCAATCTTGGTACTTCATCTGTGCGGTTTTCAAAGCCTGGAACGATGATTGCAAGTGTTCCAACTCTTGGTTTAGTTGGGTCTTGAACTGCATTATTTGCTCCGGTTGGAGTTTTGTCAAGTCGACTGTAAATGTGTTAGTAATTTTTTTTTTTTTTTTTTTTTTTTTTTTTTTTTTTTTTTTT
>JAJMAB010000067.1:0-19438 GCA_030564825.1 Ogataea sithepensis | reverse complement strand
TATTTGTCCATCTGAACTTTGAAGATCTAAAAAGGCCAACCTGCAAAATTTCGACGCGCGTCGTCGTCGCAAAAAAAATTATAACTTATAAGTTATAACACTTTTAAAGGCATTTTCCTTCTCCAGGAGTCCAGGATTCTACAACCTTCAATTCATCGATAGCCATTGAATCAACAACCATCATGTCAAATAAAGAAGGAGAAGGTAAAGAGCTAGACTCCAGTTCCTTTGCGAGCATCTTGGCCAACGTGGCCAAACTGAGGGAAAAGGAATCAGGCACGACAAACACCAACGACCAGACCACGAGGCCGGCTCCACAAAAAAGATCCGTTACTGATGCCGCCACTAGCCAACAACCGAATAAGAAAGCTGTTACTGGATCAAAAACGACGATTCCTAGAAACAAAGAAGTGATAATTCGAGGACAAGACAAGAGCGACCGGATCAAAGACGCTGCAAGGTACACGAATCTCAAGAAGCAAACTTTCAGGTCGATCCAAGTCAACAAGGCGCAAAACGGGAACCCTTTGCTCCAACAGTTGAAGCAGGTGACTTTTGAATTCAATTCCAAAGTGAAGGATGTGGACTACTTGATAAACTCTCACTGCGTCGTGTTGTTCCTCTCTTTGAAATACCACAAGTTGCACCCTGAATACATCTACAACAAGTTGAAGAAAGTCACCTACAACCCACATTCAAAACAGATCAGCCGGGTGTTGATGGTGCTGGTAGACATAGATAACTCTAACGATCCTGTACGCGAATTGAATAAGCTCTGCGTTTTGAACCAGTTGAACTTGGTGCTTGCTTGGTCTTTCCAGCAATGTGCCGACTACCTCGCCTTCTTGAAGCAGTGTGAGTTGAGCATTGGTACGTCTTTGATCAAAGGATCGAACAAGAACGACGATATAACAAACGATGCAAATTTTTATCAGAGGATGATAGACACACTCACGTCTGTGAAATCGATCAACAAGACCGATTCTATCAAGTTGATATCAAAGTTTGGCAACTTGAAGAACCTATGCGAAAATTCCACCGAGGAAAACTTACAAGAGGTCCCCGGGATGGGACAGGTTAAAATCGATCAGTTGTTAAAAGTGATTAACGATCCGTTTATTTATAAGTAGTTAATAATAATTTGAAGTTTATATATCGAAAAACGAGTTGACATTGGTTTTAATGGCCCTTCTCTTCTTATTAGCGGGTCTCTGCTCATCTATCAAAGTAACGTCCTCAACTCTTTCAATACGAACCAACGACATAACATCTGCGTTTTGATGTTGCGGTACAAACCGTGTATCCCAAAGACGGTCCAACAACAAACGAGTTGCCCTATAATCCTTGTAAGTTCCTGAGTATGGAATATCTCCAACTTCCTCCTTGGCAATCTTGTAATCAAGTATGAACTTATCCAAAAGTTGTAAATCGATCCGTTCCGTACCGAGCAAATACTTCAACTTTTTGGCATCGGAAAGGTCTCTCCATAAAGAATTATTGATCACCTTCCAATTCTTATGCTTACGCACTTTGGCAACGTTTGTCTCTACGTACTGTAGTACTCCTCTTTGTAACTCCAGCAGCTTGCCTATATCCTTTAAGTCCTTGTTGTGACTCAATAACAAACATCTCAAAGAGGCAAACTTGCCTGAGTTGATACTGATACACCAACTCTTCAAGATGGAATCGGTGATGGAGGTATTTGAGACGTTCAAATGCACCAAATTTGCCAACTTGCTCACTTCGAGGTACGAATTGGATAGATCGACACCCGACAAATTCAAAATGACAACGTTATCAGCAGGAAACTGGTTCAATTCGTGGAACATCATACCAAGTGGCACGTTGCTTCCAAATGTTTCGAACCGATGTCTTTTCGATAAGGAGTTGAAGTTTATGTAGCTGTCCCTGCTGTGGTTTCGGATCTGGGCCAAGCAATTGCCAGATTGATGAACGGAATGGCACTGAAAACCCTTTTCTTGTCCACAGTTGGAAACAAACAAACGGAACAAGTAAGGGTTATCTTCCTCCATGGACAATATATCCATCCAAACGTGGCTCCAGATGTTCCAATTACGCGTCGTTTCGTTGAAATGTTTCTTAGTCAAGGATCCTGCATACTTCGCCAACCTGGAAGCAGCAATGGCTTTTAACGATTTCCCATTAGAATTGGGTATAAAGTTTTTATCTCCATTGTACCATGGCTTGACTCTGTGATAATTGTAGAACGGCTGATAGCTGTAATCTGATGAACCGATCCGGGAGTCGTTCTCAACAGGTTTCAATGGCTCTTCTGTTGCTTTCAACAAGAATGGTACCCTCTTCTTAAATCTCTTTCTTCTTCTTCCGCTTCTTTCTGTTATCGTCTTTGTGCCGTTGTTGTTGCTATTAAAGTGTCTCGAAGTCCACATGGTGGTCATAGATCTATAAAGGTGACGAACACAGCGATAGGAAAACCAAAGGACGAAGAATTCGCAGAGTAATTGGAAGCCGGCGAGAAAGGATTTGTTCCGTATGCCGTAGTCTATGGCAAGCCCTAAGCACAGCAGTCTCTGTATCATCTTACAACACCCGCTCGAGTGGTGTGTGTATCCGAAGAGCAAGCCGGCAAGCAAGAAAGAGAGAGAGATAATGGCAAGAGAGCCAGCGATACGACAGGAAAGTTGAAACATGCAGCAGGCAGACAGACGCGTCGATCGACTGGAAAGTTCAAAGGGAAAAAACTCGTGATTTATCGACGGGTTTAAACCTCCTCGCCTGCCACTCGGATCCTTTCTTGATTCTTCTTCTTCTTCTTCCTCCTCCTCCTCCTCATCCTCCTATTACTTCCCTCCCTTCCCCCGAACCATTGTATCGTTTGTCGTATTCATGCCAGCAATGACCGCGTCCAGCTTGCCGTTGAAGTTGCAAGCGCTGGTGCAGCCAAACTTCTGTCACAGGACCTGGGCGAAAACTTTTATCTGCAAACCACAGTTCTACTTTAAACCCTCGAGCGTCGATGAGATCCAACAACTCGTGAACGTTGCGCGTAGGAAACGTAAGACGATCATGACCGTCGGCTCGGGCCATTCACCTTCTGATATGACGATGACCAAAGATTGGTTGCTCAACTTGGATTTCTTCAACAAGGTTGTCAAAGAATCCCCATCCCAAGATGGCAAGTACACCGATTTGACCGTGGAAGCAGGTGTTAGAATCTACCAGTTGAACGAGTATTTGGCTGCCAGAGGCCTGGCTATCCAGAACTTGGGATCGATCAGCGATCAATCCGTCGCTGGTATCATCTCTACAGGTACACATGGTTCTTCTGCATACCACGGACTGGTTTCTCAGCAGATTGTCGACATCACCATCGTTAACGGTATGGGTGAGTTGGTTAAATGTTCGCCTACAGAAAGGCCAGAACTCTTCAGGGCTGCCATGCTTTCGCTAGGTAAGATTGGTATCATCGTCTATGTCACGTTAAGAGCTGTGCCAAGATACCAGATCAAATCACGCCAGGAGGTGATCACCTTTGACACGTTGTTGGATCAGTTTGAAACGATATGGACGAGCGATGAATTCATCAGGGTTTGGTGGTTCCCTTACACCAAGAGGTGCATCCTTTGGAGAGCATCGAAGTCAACAGAACCGATCTCTAAGCCAAGACCTTCATGGTACGGTACAAAATTGGGCAGATTGTTCTACGAGTCGCTACTATGGGTTTCGGTCCACTTGTTACCAAGATTGACCCCTTACGTTGAACGGTTTGTGTTTTCGAGACAGTACGGACTCACCGAGACTTATGGCTCCGGTGACGTTGCCGTGCAAGAATCGGTCGAAGGTTTGAATATGGACTGTTTATTTTCGCAATATGTGAACGAATGGGCAGCACCTCTCACTAACGGTCCTGAAATATTAAGATCTTTGAACAAGTTTGTACAAGAGGCAGCCACGAGCGGTGAATTCTTTGTGCACGCTCCGATAGAGGTGAGATGTTCCAACACAACTTGCTCGAATTCGACAGAACCACAGGATTTGACCAACAGGCAGACCACTTCCCCTGGTCCTGTGTTTGGTAACCAGTTGAGACCTTTGCTGGACAACACACCGAAATTGAACTGGTGCCCACAGGAGAAGATCACCAACAGCCAGTTGACTTTGTATATCAACGCCACTATGTACAGACCGTTCTTCACTTCTGTTCCGATCGAGAAATGGTACAACACTTTTGAACAGACGATGGAGGCAGCAGGTGGGAAACCACACTGGGCTAAGAATTTCATAGGATCCGATGCAGTCGTTGCTGGCCAAAGGAGAAAAGATGGCGAGATGATTGGTTTTAGCAGTAAGATGGAGGAATGGTTTGGTGACGATCTTTTGTCGTTTAGAAAGATCAGAAAGGAGATGGATCCAGACGGTGTGTTTTTAAGTGGTGTTGAGTGGGTCAAGAGAAACGGTATTGTGGAACTCGATGAACTCGAAAGATTGAAAGAATGGAGAGGCCAATTGGAAGATGAAGAAGGTGTTGATGAATGAAATTTATAAAATTAAAAAAGAATAAAAAGGAAAAAACACTTGCTAAGAAAAAGACAAACCCCTAAATAATACCTTTTTTTGCACGTTTAGGTACTAAATATACCTTTTGTTTTTGACTCCAACCTGGTTTACTTTTTTTTTGCTTTTCTTTACTTTGCTTCACGTTTCCTTTCTTGTATTATTAAACTTGGATTCAGTTATAGAAAAAAAAAAAGAGAAAAAGAAAAAGTTTTTACAGAATAGTTGGCAAAAGAAAAAAAAAAGATTAACTTCCTCAAAAAAAAATGGCATTTTTATTTTTTAAATAATTTTCAGCAATAAATATAATATATGTACAAAACAATATTAAAAAGGAAATAATAATCTCTCTTTCTCTGTCTTATATTAGAAACAAAATACTTGGTCATCCTGTTTAGAACTCAAGGTACCTTTGGCATAACCCAACTCCTCACAGTATTGCAGCATCAACTTCTTCATACCCATCGGACCACAGATGAACACTTTTCTATCGTCGCTAACACTAGGCAACAACTCAGCTAACAGTTCTTTAGAGATCCAGCCGGTGTAACCGTTCCAAGACTCTGGATGTTCAGGTTTGTTCACCACGTAGTCAACTTTAAAATTTGGATATTTTTCACCAAATTCATCGAGTTCATCTTTCAACAAGATGTCATTCTCGGTTTCGTTGGCGTAGATCAGTCTTACTTTTGTCAGATCTTCTGGTGTTGTAACGATAGCACCGATCACTTGCAACATCGGTGTGATTCCCGATCCACCGGCAATCATGGTGATCTCGTTGGCCATGTTGGGAACGTACGACATGCGTCCAACAGGACCTTTGAATTCGACTTTCTGTCCAGGATATAAAGTGGCCATGTGTTTGGAAACTTTACCATCTTTGTAAGATTTCACCAAGATATCAAAGAACCCTTCATCGTATTTGTTAGAGATCGGTGTGTAGTATCTAACCTCGTCAATGTCGTCGATTTTGACACGGCAAGCTAAATGTTGACCCACCGGGATGTCCAAAGTGTCGTTGTCTCTGAATAGCTTGAATCTGTAGATGGCTGAATTTTTTGAGATGACCGTCTTGTCGATCAATTCGTACTGTTGGAACTCATTCAAGAGCAAGATCTTCTTACCTGTCAGCTTGGCATATAACAAATTACCTGAGAAGAACACGGCCAAGATGGCGATTGTGTGTGGGAGGTAGTCGTAGTTCAGGATCGAGATCCCGATGAGGATTAGTGCAACCGGGATGTACACTCCGTGTAGCGTTGTCTTTGCAAGGTCTGATTTATCCACACCGGCCATCTGTTATCTGTTGTATCTGGTGAATTTGAGATCAATTGTGTCTGCCTTAGAGAGAGACTAGCAATCGATGGTAGAGTGTCACAGTTGGTGTGTGTACCCAGTGCAGAACCACCAATTAATCAAGCGCTGCCACTTCGAAAACTTCGACCGAATTTGAAAACATGTCGACGCTGCCAACTTCATGTTTCGCTGTGCGGCGCGCCGTTTGTCGACGCGTCGGTGAGTCGGTCTATTCCAATTTCCGATTTACCGCTTCCCTGTTTTTTGGTTGATTGGATCTCTCTTCGTCTTTAATATAGTTAGGAATCGAAACCTTGTGCTGAACGAATCAGATTTGCAGATTGTTTGCAAAAAGGGGAAGCATGCATTCATGATCTGAACTAGATTTCAAAGGACCATTATCTCTGATGGTCAATGGTATTTTAGATCGTGATCACAATAATTTGAGCCGTTATTTTACAACTGCAGCCGTTAACGAGTAAAGGAGTCTATCGAATATTGACGTTGGATCTTCAGATCTAACCATATATCCTGAGATATTCACCTTTTCTTTTTAATGTATATCATTTTTGCAGGGACAGACTTCTTAGAAGGATGCATCTTTGTGCTAGGAAACTTTAGGGTTGTTGAGGGTTCTTCCTATCAGAATACCGCACTGTCTTTCAACGCCCTATATACTCAGTATACCCATCTACGTGAATACATTATACGAACAACTATACTTAGATCATCACATAAAAATAATCATCATAACTATAACTTTGTTATAACAACTGTCTCTGGCATTTTGAGTTTTTGATCAATAACCTCTCATATCCAAATGGTGATTATGACATTCATACCGTCACTCAAAAGGCTGCTAAATTTAAGTTTGATAGTTCACGAGAACGTAGCTACTTCTGTGTCAAAAAGCTTGCTAGTGAAGTCTTCGTCAGAGAAGAAGAACAGCTGCCATCAAATCTCATAGAATTAATGTTCAATACGTTAACCTAACTGATATAAGTCTTTTTGCTAGCTTGGTACTAGCGAGGAAAAGTACTCTATCAGATGGACGAGAAAGTATTTGATTATCTCACCACTATTCTTTCAACTAATCATCTAACCCATCTTATGGCCCTAAAAAGACCAAAATTCTGAGACCCCTGGGAACAGTATATTTAAATATTGAAGCCCTTTTCACTATCAACAACGTTACCGAAAATACTGATATGAAATCTTTGGCTATTGATTTAAAAAATGCGGATCGGGAAATTGAAGAGATCAACCAAGAGCTTGATAATAGTGAAAGCAAAAGTCTATGGAATTGTCAACTAGAATCGATCCAATTTATATACTAACTGGACGAGATGCACCTACAATCCGAGTGCGATTTAGCCTAAGGGATGAGTATAGTTACTGACTTTGCCAATTCCAATGATTCCGATGCTTTTTATGTTTTAGTTGGTACCAAAGGTCACAATCCGAATTCAAAGAGTTCGTGCTTCTCCACAAATCTGTCGTGTATTCTGTAACCTATTTGTCTTCACCTTCATCATCTTTTTTCTTTTTATTCGATCTACCAATTTTCCAAGAGGTACAAAAGCCTGTTTTTGGTCCAATCGTATAAATCATCACACATTGCCAGAGCCAAGAATGAAATTAGAAATTCCAAGCAAAGGGAATAGACTCAACGCACGGTTGACGACTAATCAAAAAAATACAAATTAGTCATTCCATCACGGAGAGAGACGCCTGTTTCTAAAAAAGAGGAAAGCACATAGAGTCCCGACCTCAAAAACCGCCGCTTCTGAAACGTCTGATGCTATCCCTGATATAACTATTTCAATGAAGTCAGAAGCATCAAAAAAAAAAACACTCGAAAGTAAATGAGGCTAAAATGACCAACCTTGGAAGAGGCAAGACGTGCTAGTTTGGCTTTATCTGATCAACAAAACACATGAGGGGAAACCATGTTACATTGCAACTGCTATAGCGTTTGACCTCATATCATGAAAATTTTTGATAACCCAATTAAAATATTATTCTCTCTCAACTCCCTTCCAAAAACAAGCACAACAAGGATTTTACCAGAAACAACCATAATTCAGATCAAAGCTCAATAGCGATTGCTTCAAAAAGTTATTTTTATCAAAATAGTAGATGAATCCACGTAGTTTTGCCAAGATCCTATCTTCATTATTTTGCACCAATCTATCATTTCAACAGAAAAAAAAAGCAAAGATGTCTACTCATGTTTCCTCCGTCTTCTGGACCTTAAAAAAATGAGAATCTCACTGCCAGAACAAGCAATGACTTAGAATAGAATAAGACAGAGACCAGTTATCTATCAAGACTTAGTTGACAGTTACAAAACTTAATGTACAGTATACATCTTTCTCTAATTACCTAATCTGCGTAATCGCAAGTTTTGAAATAACAAGATATATATATTACTATATATAAACACACTTATACACATATGCTCATGCTTCCTGTGTAGCCGCTGCTGCTGCTGCCTGTTGCTGCTTCATCAGAGCTGCCCATCCATACTTGGATTTCTGTCTGATTTTACCACCATAGATCGAGAAGATCCAAGGAACAGGCGTCAGTGCCAATGCAATGAATGCAAACACAGAGATCCCCCATCCAACACCCAAGTTGGTCAACATCTGCACAGTGAACAAAGGAAACACAGAACTCACGATGTATCTCAACATGTTGTTTGCAGCCAAAGCCGATGCAACCGATAATGGAGGGTAAGCCATGGAAAAGTACGTTAAAATCGAAAAGAAGATCAAGATCAATGCAAATCCAAACGGCACAGCGGCAGCAACTGGAGCCATCCAATGAACGCTGTGGAATTTACCTGTCCAAGCCAACCAGAACAACGATGGTGCCAGAGCAACGGCACCCAACTTACAGGTGATCAATCTGGATTCTGGAGTTGGAGGCACGATGTTACCGTGCTTATCCTTCTGGCCAACGTACCCATCAGGATGCTTCTTGAAGAAGATAAACTTGTCGATGTACATGTACGTGGCAGCACCGATCAACAATCCAACACCAACACCGAGGAAAGGTAGGCCCGAGGTGCCCAACGACATTCCGTGCACACCTCTAAAGATGACTGGGAAACCTTCAAAGAATCCAAACAAGACGGCAAAGATGAACGCTGTGTAAATTGATAAGATCAAAACGATTGGCTCGACAACCAACATCTCCATTGGTTTCAACAAAGTGATGAACAGGATGACAACGAGGAAAGTCAGCAATGGTAAACCTGGTTTCATCTTCAATCCACGTTTCTTGATACGTTTCTTCATGATGACCGCTTTATAAGTTTCAGGCATGATGTACAATGGGAAGAACACTGCAGCTGCAAAGAACAAGTCGACCCACATCGTCCAACGTAATCCACCGACTCTGTTTGGATCGGTACTGTACTTGTTTTCGGCAACGAACCCACCGATGATAGGACCAATGACAGGACCTGCCAAAGGTGCCAAACAGAAGAAAGTCATGGCCATACCTAACTCTTGAGGAGTCCAAATGTCTGTGATGGATCCACCACCAATGGCCAAAGCTGCAGAGGAGGTGAAACCGGCAAAGAATCTGAGAACCAGAACTTGTCCGATGTTCTTGCTGACACCAACACCGGCAATGAAGCACATGCTGATCGGTAAAGTGGAACAGTAAACGATTTTTCTACCAAACAACTCAGACAGAGGTGCTGCGATGGTTGGTCCAAAAGCCAATCCAACCAAATATAGGGTCAACCCACCGAGTGCCAACGTCTGGGAAACCCCCCATTTGGCTTCCATCTCAGGCACGGCGTCAACGTAAATAGACGAACCTAAAGTAATCACCAAACAGAGGAACGCAATCGTCATCGTACAGGCCCATCTTTTCCACTGAGGCCAATTCAAAGGGTTATCTGGATCGTCTTCAGAATCCCAATCCATAGTTTTGGGATCGTATAAGATTTCGTCGCTGTCAGAAGATGGGATCTCTTCCTTCGATTCGTCAATGGTTGGTCTGTGTGTCAGCTTACGTGAGAAATTCGACAGCTGTGTAGCAACTCTATGCAACTCTTGATCCAACTGATCTTCGTATATCTCTTGGTTGGTTCTTGTCTTGGTGAGTGACTGTTGGAACGTGGCAACGTCGTCATTTATAGATGATACATTTTCTGGTTTTGTGAATGGGATGGTGTCATCAGGATCATATGAGTTCTTCCCGTTGGAAGCCTCGTCAAATCTTTCAACTTCGTCGCTGGCAGCACTGACAAACGAATGTGGAGCGTCCGTAAACGATTCAGCAGCGGATAAGTACTGCTCTGATTCAGACGTTGAATGAGCAGACATGTTGTATTATGTGATGTTGTATTAAGTGCAAAATTAATTAGATGATGATGATGAAGGAAAAAGCAAAAAAAAATTGAATAAATATGTAAAAGCTAAAAGTAACAACAATTTTTGATCAGAAAAGCAGCGAATTTGGCAAAATTGGCAACTTTGAGATTTGGGTATCAAGAATCAGTATTTGGAAATGAAAAGAAAAACACCGGGCGGACAAAAATTGATTATAGTGGTGCGCAATCGAGGAATGGGTGGAATTTGTGTTCTACTTGAAAGACTGTCAGCTGAGAAATCTAACAGGAAAGTAGAAAAGTCAAGAAGATAATATGAATCACAATATATAAACAGATCAAAGGCGTATGTCAGAGTGGTCAAATTCAAAGAGAGAAAATCGAGGGCAGGCAAAAGTATTTATACGGTAGCAAAGACATGCAGGCCAAACAAGATATACGAGAGTTAGGCCGACGGTGCGCCGCACGATTTACTCGCTCATCCCGAAAAGAAGCCGAGCGGTGCAGAAGCCACGGCATCGATTCGGCGCGCGGCGGTGGGAAGGAATTGATTATTGTCCGCTCTTGAGAAGTTGAGAGTGTTCACTGTTCACACCTCGAGAGTCGATCGTTGCTGCACACAGTTGTGATAAATATACATAATTTATATATATATATAATATATATATATAATATATATATATATATATATATATATATATACATGCATGTAGACTGTTTTCAAACCTTAACTTTTCATTAATCCATGTATATATTATATAAATTATTTATACACTTCTGAAAAATTAGTAATCAAAAAATGGCAATTCCGTTAGGGATACTGCTCACACCTCCAACAGCGTTGAAAGGTGCACTGGTGAAGAAGAAAGTGAACCTGTCATGCTTCTCACACAGTTTGCTGAGCCCATCAAGGTCAAAGATTTCACCTATTGGAACCCCCCATCCAGCTAACAAATGGTAATGCAAACTGAACTTGCTGTTTGCACAAGGGTACACTTCGAATCCAATGGAATCGGAAGCCACTGCACTGAACTGTGAATCCCAAATGAACCTTAACATCTCTTCGGATGGTTGCAAACCCGCATGTTCCCAAGGACCTTCTTCACGATACTTCTTCTTAGCATCAACAGAAAACCCATTCCATTCTTCCATCAAACCTGTTCTCACAAACAGAATGTCACCTTTTTCGATCTTGATTCCGTAATGGTCGATCAAACTGGCAATTTCATCGTAAGTGATTTCATGTTTGCTAAAGCATTTGTAACCCATCCCACCATCACCATCAAATTTTTGGGTCTCCTCCATTCGCCATCTCTTGTAATCCAAAAGCACCCCACGGCCTACGATACCTTTCTCTGCCCAATGTTGGATCCCAATTCTACCGTTACCTTGTTGTTCGATCTCCTGGTGAGTGGTACCTCCGTACCACACAAGGTTCTCTTCATCTTGCAAATCCAAGTGGGATTCCCCGTTTTGGATGTCTTTAGGCTGTGCGTGATGTCTGAAACCATCCCACTGGCTTGTGGACTGAGGGTTGATGGTGTACTCATCGTCAAAGGCATCGTAGTTACCACCAACTCTCTTGATATCGAATCCATTTCTAATTCTTTGGAAAGGTGGGAAGTCCAATTGATCGATTTGCCAATTCACGCTGACTCTGTCACCTGTTTGGATCTCTTTCGAGGCGTTCACAACGGTGGCTGGAGTGAGTAGTTGCAATTTACCGAGGCCCTCAGCTTTTGAATTTTCAGGGTGTGGCCAGTACCTAGATTTGTTTGGCAGGTCGTCGTACTTTGGATACTCCATTTTTGTAAAACTTATAGTTGTTTACAGTGTAAGTGTAAAATAAGGAAGCTATATATATTTATATATAAACATATAAGGTGTGTCGAGAAATTTACTCGACGACGGAAACTTATTAATTGAACATTGTCCTCTGATAAGTGAAAAAAAAAAATGACCAATTCCCAACTAGTTAATATCAACCAACATATAAAGAGATAACACAACAATTAATATATATATATATAAACAATCAATCCGCGAGAATGTTGGCTGGCAACGATTCCCCTTTGGGAGCCTCGTAACCTCACCCTTTATCTATATATATATATATATATATATATTGTATATATCTATGTGGATCGATACAATATCTCTTTCAGTCTTATCGGAGTATGCCCTACACCTATATTAGTACGAATTAAAAATCGTAATTAAATTTCGGACAAGGCTAGAAAATAAACAATCTCGAGAATAAATTTGAATCCATATATAAAGAAGAAGATGGGCGAATCAGACTCCCAGCCCAGTACCGTAGTACCTGCGTCGGCATCGGCATCGGCGGTCCCCGCTCGGGGCGTCCAGATCTGTCCCGATTTCGGTGGGGGCAGTAAAATTGGGGTTGGTGTATTTACGCCTCCTTTTGCACTTTCTCTCCACTAGATTGATAGCATATAATATATATATATATATATATATACATTATATATACTTAATAATTAATTATCTGTTCAACTAATTGTTTCGGCCAAATAGACACGTCCACATGAAATCCCCACAGTGTGCCACAGTTGCACACACAGAACTTTAACCTTATTTCTCCTCATGTGTAATAATATCTTAGTAGATTAGAATTGCAATTAAAAAATTATATCAGTTCCAAAATTAAGCTAAAATATTAACTCCTTGATAAAAGTTTTGAGAAGAAAAAGTTATAAGAAAAGAAGACAAAAAATAGTGGGAACAAGGGTAATTTATAGAAAAAGAGAGGTTTGACCTGACAGGATTGAAGGTCAATTGAAATAACCAGAAAGGGAAGAAAAAGGAATAATCTGAAACAAGGAAAAAGGAGGGAGAAAAGACAGGTAACAAAAAAAAGGAGGGTATGTGCTAACACATTATCTAAGCAAATATACGAATGTATATTACATCATGGCAAAAGGACGGCTTAAACTTCTTACTAAATCCAAGCTCTTATTTGAAAACTTTCCCATCCACGATCATTCGCTCTTCACCATTCATGTCTTTCACCGGCAGATCCCAGCACCACATGTTCTCAACAAACTTTCTATCTTCCTCCTTGGAACGATCCAACCTTGTATACTCAAAAGATTCGTACTCGGGAGCCACATCAAATGCGCTCCTCCAATCTTGACCCCTCACCACAAACGCACCCATTATTCCGTTATCGTTATCCTCACCGAACACAACACAACAACCAAACATGTACTTGACTGAACCTTGTAACCTGTTGAAGAACCCACCGATCAGGTTGTTCGACATGAACGTGAAGGTCAACTCTTCGTTGTACTTGTAGTCGACCCTCCATAACGACCAACCGTCGTCGTTATAGAAATCTTTCCAAAAATAAGGCACTGCCACTTCCCTTGTATCCTCGTTTGTGTATATTCTCTTCCAGATGTCCAATTCCACTGCAGGTGCACCCAAAAGACTCAACGGATGTCTAGATCTCATCGAGTATGGCTCCGGATTAGACGAAGGGAGTGACACCATGAACTCTGTATTGTCATCAGACAACTCCTCTTCTTCTTCTTCTTCTTCTTCTTGTCTACTTGTTTCCACTGATACATCAGAGTTTATGACAGGATCCATTGGTTCTTTAATCAACTTGACACCATCAAAAGCCCAATTGAGATAATCTGTACGAACAATTGTTCTCCACCACCTCATGATACTAGGGTGTAAATCCCTCCATTCTTCGCCATAAAAAACAGTAAAAGGTCTCAAAAACAACGAAGCCACAAATAGATCGGCAACGGTTAATCCGTTACCCACCAAATACGTATGTTTTGCCAACCTCGATTCTAAAATGCCGATATGTACATCCAACTGTGCGAGATTTTCGTTCACAACTTGTTCATCGTATGGGATCCTGCCCAAGATACGGCGGAAAGCATTAGAAGCAGTCAAGAGAAACTCCGAGGTGCCAAAGGACAACCAGCTAAGCACGGAGACGTATTCATCTTGGCTACCGTTACCCAAGAGATTATTTGCTTCTTCCTTTAACGAGATCAAGTAGATCACTATCGCAATGACTTCGGTCAATTTGAATCCATCTGGACGAACAAAAGCAGGTACTTTGTTTAAAGGGAACGATTGCAAGAATTCTTGTGTCGATCTATCTCCGAAGGTTATGTCGAGCCCCAAAACTTTTGCCAAGCCAATCGGGACGATAGCTCTCGTGTGCCCGAACCCATATAAGATTCCTTGTGACATATTTGGTAAATATATATATATATATATTTCTTATTTTCAGTTAATTGAAATAAAGTAATCTCATGTTTAAGGATAGTCTGGAGGATAACGGTCTCTTTTAAATGTAATGCGGTGAGTCATCCTTGAGTATCTATGGGCTACGGCCCACGGCCCGTAGATTAGTCATGGCAATGTACTATAGGGACGCGCGGCCACGGTACCAGCAAGTCATGACTCATGGCAATGTACTATATGTACTAACGCCGGAACGCGCCTCTTTTGCAGCAAGTTCCAGCATATACATATATATATATATTATACTAGTAACCTTACAAAAAGCAGACAATTTTTATTTAACTGAAATTTACTAACCAAAGAAAAGTATTTAGATAGTTACTTTAGAGGAAAGTCAGCAATGGTAAACCTGGTTTCATCTTCAATCCACGTTTCTTGATACGTTTCTTCATGATGACCGCTTTATAAGTTTCAGGCATGATGTACAATGGGAAGAACACTGCAGCTGCAAAGAACAAGTCGACCCACATCGTCCAACGTAATCCACCGACTCTGTTTGGATCGGTACTGTACTTGTTTTCGGCAACGAACCCACCGATGATAGGACCAATGACAGGACCTGCCAAAGGTGCCAAACAGAAGAAAGTCATGGCCATACCTAACTCTTGAGGAGTCCAAATGTCTGTGATGGATCCACCACCAATGGCCAAAGCTGCAGATGAGGCGAAACCGGCAAAGAACTTGTCCGATGTTCTTGCTGACACCAACACCGGCAATGAAGCACATGCTGATCGGTAAAGTGGAACAGTAAACGATTTTTCTACCAAACAACTCAGACAGAGGTGCTGCGATGGTTGGTCCAAAAGCCAACCCAACCAAATATAGGGTCAACCCAGCGAGTGTCAACGTCTGGGAGACCCCCCATTTGCCTTCCATCTCAGGCACGGCGTCGACGTAAATGGATGAACCTAAAGTAATCACCAAACAGAGGAGGCCCATCTTTTCCACTGATGCCAATTCAAATGGTTATCTGGATCGTCGTCAGAATCCCAATCCATAGTTTTGGGATCGTATAAGATTTTGTCGCTGTCAGAAGATGGGATCTCTTCCTTCGATTCGTCAATGGTTGGTCTGTGTGTCTGCTTACGTGAGAAATTCGACAGCTGTGTAGCAACTCTATGCAACTCTTGATCCAACTGATCTTCGTAGATCTCTTGGTTGGTTCTTGTCTTGGTGAGTGACTGTTGGAACGTGGCAACGTCGTCATTTATAGATGATACATTTTCTGGTTTTGTGAATGGGATGGTGGATCATATGAGTTCTTCCCGTTGGAAGCCTCGTCAAATCTTTCAACTTCGTCGCTGGCAGCACTGACAAACGAATGTGGAGCGTCCGTAAACGATTCAGCAGCGGATAAGTACTGCTCCGATTCAGACGTTGAATGAGCAGACATGCTGTATTATGTGATGTTGTATTAAGTGCAAAATTAATCTGATGATGATGAAGGAAAAAGCAAAAAAAAAAATTGAATAAATATGTAAAAGCTAAGTCACAATAATTTTTGATCAGAAAAGCAGAGAATTTGGGAAAATTGTCAACTTTGGGATTTGGTATCAGTATTTGGAAATGAAAAGAAAAACACCGGGTGGATAAAAACTGATTATAGAGGAATCGGTGGAATGGGTGGAATTTGTGCTCTACTTGAAAGGATATCAGCTGAGAAATCTAGCAGGAAAGCAGAAAAATCAAGAATCACAATATATAAACAGATCAAAGACGTATATTATAGTGTTGAAATTCAAAGAGAGAAAATCGAGGGCAGGCAAAAGTATTTATACGGTAGCAAAGACGAGAGTTAGGCCGACCGGTGCGCCGCACGATTTGTTCGTTCATCCCGAAAAGAAGCCGAGCGGTGCTAAAGCCACGGCATCGATTCGGCGTTCGTGGCGGTGGGACTGAATTGATTATTGTCAGTTCACACCTCGGGGATCGCTGCTGCTGTGATAAATCGGGGATTTATCTGCATGTGCAGAAACCGTTTGATGGATTTTAATTCTTCAGGCTCAACTCCGAGACTGCTAATCTCAGCTAAATAAACGGGCTGCTTCTTTAACAGCTAGCTATCTTGCTTCTGCTGCGTTTACTATTAACGTTACTTGATTGTTCGCGTATATCGGGGAAATATGCCAGCGGGCGAGATTCAAGTGGCGCTTTCGGACAAATAGAATTGATCCCCACCACATCTCTTATCGCTTTTTAAGGGGACCGTTTTCCACTTGGTTTTGCTGGTTCTATAGTTCTTCTCTTATGGTTCTAAACACAATTATAACTTATCGAAACCAAATAACATATTACAAAAAATGGCTACTTTAAACAATTTAAACCCATCAGCCGATGATATTCAATCCCTTAGTGCTAAACTCTTCGCAAATTTCAACGCCAAGCCAAAGAAACCAATCAGCTTTATTAAGTCCCAGCTAATCTCAATTAGAACATTGATGGATCAATACAATGACGAATTGGCTGAAGCTTTGTATAAAGATTTTCACAGGGCAATTCAAGAAACAAAGCTCTCTGAATATGGACCTGTTTATTCTGAATTGACCTTCATGATCAACAACATTGAATCAATGCTAAAACCTGAATATATTGAGCAAAGTCCTCTTTTCACATCTACTGCTACTGTCGAAGTCGAAAAGATTGCCTTTGGTACAGTTTTGATTGTGGTTCCATTCAACTATCCTTTGATGCTTTCGTTGAGTCCTTTAATTGGTGCTCTAGCTTGCGGTAATCACGTTGCTCTGAAGCTACCATACGACAGTTGTCCAAACTTTTCCATTGTCTTGACAAAGATGCTTCTCAAGGCTGTCGATCCATCTATTTTGGCGATTGTGAATGGTGGTATTCCTGAAAGTATTGCATTGTTAGATCAGAAGTGGGACAAGATCTTTTTCACTGGTTCACCAACGGTGGGTAAGATTGTTATGTCTAAAGCTGCAGAGCATTTAACCCCATCGATTTTGGAATTGGGAGGTAAATCTCCTGCATTCATTAGCAAAAGATGTTCTAACTACACTACTGCTGCTAAGAGAATATTATGGGGTAAGTTCACCAATGCTGGTCAAACTTGTATCGCTCCTGATTATTTAGTGGTGGAGGATGTTGTCTACGATAAGTTTGTGGATATTTTGAAAAAAGAGTTGAACAAGATGTTTGACAACGTTGAGGTTAACTCTGATTTCACACATCTTGTTAACAGCAGATCTTATGACCGTCTAACTAAGGTTTTAGCAGAAACCAACGGAAAAATTATTGTTGGTGGAGAAACGGACGCAAAGAGTAACTTCCTCTCGCCAACTATTGTTTCTAATGTTGATTGGAACGATTCGTTAATGTCTGGTGAGTTATTTGGTCCTATTTTACCGATCATGAAGTATTCTAACCTATCAGAAGTCGTTGGTCAGATTAAGTCATATCACGATACACCATTAATTGTTTACATTTTCAGTGATGATTCACGTGAGCAAGAGGTGATCAAAACAATTAGATCTGGTGGCATCTGTATCAATGAGACTCTATTGCCTTGTGCGATGTACAATGCACCTTTTGGTGGTATTGGAAATTCGGGTTATGGAAACTATCATGGTGAGCACTCGGTCGCAGCATTTACCCATAAGAGAACTATTTTGAGACAGCCTTATTGGTGTGAGCCAATCTTGTCAAAGAGATACCCTCCTTACAGTTCTAAGAAAATTAATGACATGTTAGCATTGATCCGTATGCCTCTCGTTATTCATTCAATCAACTGGCGCTCTGTGTTGAAATATACTGTTCTACTTGCCATTGGTATTGGTATTGGCTATGCTGTCTCTCTATCTTAGAATTATATCTAAATACATTTTGTTCTAGGTATTTTTTTTCTTTTTGCAAATCATGTTTTGTAAACAAAGGTTTATGGTTCTAATATTAAGATATTTTCTAGTATATAAAGTAAATCGACGATAGATCCAGTCTATTCCACAATAGCCTTATAGTACAAAGAGAGAGCTACACGTTCATCATTTCATCACCCTCCAAGCCAAGATCTATATCCAAATCAAGATCAGCTATATCATCGGCACTTACATCTTGCATTTCCACTTCTGAAACCTGTGATTGTGGGTTCTGTGACTCTGAAAATTGAGGATTGTTATCATCCACGGATATTCCTACAATCTATGTTGAGATCGGTTCCCAGAATTGGTTCTTGTTTGACCTCCTGTTTCACTTTCTCAGGTATCTTGGCTTTAGGAGGTTTTGGTGGCAGAAAGATAATACATTCGGATACGCTATCACAAAATATCGACAAATCGAATATCAAATTGACGCTATCTTGACATACTTTCATCGTTATTCCCATAATACGAAAACATATGTTCGGATGGCCATTGATGATATTTTGTACGACTATAAGTATCGTATAGAGCATTTTACAAACATATTCAGCGATACACAGTTTGCAACTCCATATTTTATCAACGATAGAGATGATCATGCGGATGAGTCTTTACAGTTGTTTGACCGCGAAGCAACTAATGAACAAAGAATTGCGTTTGATAAGATATCATGTTTTGCAGAAAGAGTGTTGGCTGAAATTTCAGAATCCGAAATGCGCAAAATTCAGCATGAGCAAGTAGAAACACACGATTGCGTTTCTGCGGTCAATAATATTTGTTATCTAAATGGTGTTGCAGGATCTGGTAAAACCATGCTGTTAAACGGTATCATCGACAAATTTAGATACACATCTGAATTAAAAGATGAAGAAAATCTTTAACTATATAGAACTATAACGTTTCAAGATTTGGTAGAATCAAAAGTATGAATATACAATCGTCGACTGATATACATACGGAGGTAGATATACAAGTAAAGATGCAAAGTAGATAGATGATGCGGTCACTCTCAAGTTCTTAGCGCTGAGTGGCAATTATGCAATCTTAGACAACTAACCGTAATGTTCTGTGGAAATTGATTGGGGGGGCG